>JAPTHA010000012.1:3523661-3546656 GCA_029814585.1 Gymnapogon annona | reverse complement strand
CATCGAGAGGGAGGGAGAGAAAGAATAACATCGCTTAAGCAGACACTGTGTGTGTGTTGCTGGACAGCCGTGTGTCCCTGTTGTTCCTTCGCTGACAACGTGATGACGTCATCACGACTTGTTGACTCCTCCAAATTTAAGTCGACTTGTGTTACGGAAGTTGACTCGTCGACTAGTCGACGTTTCTGTTAATGCCCTAATATATATATACATACACACAAACACACACATAACTATAGTGTACACACAGATTGTTACAGACTCGTGGCAAACGCTACTTTTCCACTTGATCTGATGATTGTGATTTTAACCGTTAAAATCCCCCACACGTCTAAAATGAATCCTGCATAAAGAACAACATCCTTTTCAAACATGTCTCTCAAACTCACAACATACCCACATCCATCTTGTCCATGAGATCTCTGTGTGCATTATTTCTGTTGCTATGTGTGTCTCTTGTCAAAGGCCACAGCCTCAGTACTGGCTGAGTGGGTGAGGTGTTGCTGAGCTGAGATGTGCTGTGGTAGATGAAGCCCACAGTTCTCTGTTGCTGCAGATGCACTGGTTTAATAATAAACATGAGTGTGCCATATGTAGAGCAGTGTGCATTGCAAACTAACCCTGACGCATGCAGATTGAAACCAAGAAAACCAAACAGGCTGTTGGTCTTGATCGTCATACATGTCCAATGATGGAACAATACAATACTGACAGGGACTTTACTACATACGCTGATAGCACTTATACATGTGCTTGGTTAGATTTGGATGGACCACTATTACTTGAAGAATTTCCATATTTTGGTACTTTTTTATCAATAAACCAGAACTATTCTTGTTCCACTGCTGAAAATGTAAGTCTCATGGTTCATATGCAAAGTGGTGAGAAATAAATGCAAACAATTTTTCCCTTTTTCACACTTAAAAACTAAAACATGGAAAGAAACACAGTAATAAATCATAGATATCACCGAGGCAACTAGGTTCCTACATGCAGCTTCTTGTTAATTTTCTCATTCATGTGCAGTAATAGACAGTGACTAACACACTTCCGATGTCCATGTTTTGAGGTTTCCCATAAAAATCCATACTGTATGTCCCACACGGTTGTATGTGTTCTTGAACATAGAAACACTGAAAACCAAAGCAAAACTCAACAATTCCTACAAATTTTATGTAGTAGTGGAACAAACATCTCTCGTGTAAGATGTCTGCCTTTTGAAGATTGCTTGTATTTTGTGCCAGTGTGTCTAATGTTCTTCATATACAGTTGGTAGTTTATTCAACAGTAAAAAGTAAACACACTGCACTTATAGAGCGCATTTCTGCAATTTAACCGTGCCCAAAGCGCTTTATATTGCCTCACATTCACACACACACACACACTCACACACCAGTGGGCGGCTACCGGGCACCACTGGGAGCAATTTAGGGTTTAGTGTCTTGCCCAAGGACACTTCAACATGTGGGCAGTCGGAGCCAGGTTTCAAATTGCCAAAGTTGGCTTTTCGTGAACGGGCCTGTTTTCAGCTGCTGCATTACTGACTTAAACCTATAGAGATCCACAGTATGTTTTTAAAAAGCTGTCTATTGACAGATGTAATGGTCTAACGAGTAGGATATTTGTTTGAGATGTCATGGAGCATAGATCAAAGACATACAGTATAATCCATAGACACCAAGGGGTACTTTTGTTACTGTTCCTAAATGACTTTTTCTCTATATTTGAACTTTCTTAAGTGAGTTATCCATATTTATTCTAATAGTGTATTATATTTTGCATTTCTTTCCCCAGTGAAAGGCAGATATTTTCCTATATTTAATTTCCTGATCACGTGGGTGTTCACAAAATCCAGATTAACCATGAGGGTCACAAAACTGAGAAAACTGGGAATTTTTTTTCAGCTAAAATATAATTAATTGAAGGTAAAAACAAATGTGTCCATCCACCGTCATTGTTTCCACATTCACCACAGAGCCTCTGAAAGTTGAAATCGGTCATATCTAATGACCATGAACTGGTGAGGATAAATGTAAGGTTAAAAAATATGTCTCTCTGCGAATCAGGCTGTTCACTTAGTTATGGTTTTATTTTGTTTTCTTTTGTTTTGTTGTGCTGTCTCTGATTCTGCCATTGTGGGCCGGGAGTGTTATCGTGTGGTTTATGGACGTAACTGTAATACTGTCTTTTAAAAAATCTAAATAATGATGAATAAATGTATTTTACACCAATTATTTCACAGGATATAGGTAGACTGTGGTCAGTATTTATTTCTGGAAATATGTTTTTAAGAGTATTTTACACCAATTCTATACATGTATTGACAGGATTCATCGATCAACAGCTATTAAACAATTTAGATCAGTTTGTGTTTTTAAACAAACCAGTTTAAATCACATCCCATAGTTGATCACAACCTGCCGCCGTAGATATGAAGCAATACGCTGAAGGCCTGTGTCTTTAGACGCGACAACTGTTGTTACACTTTGATGTCTCGGCTTCTACTCGTAGGAAGGCAAATATCAGAGACAAATACTTACTTCCCCGCAGATCCAAGCTGCTTCAGTATGCTCAGAGACTGCCGGAGCATGCTGACGGCCCACAAATTCCAAGGGCTCCGTTATTTGTACGTCTCCAACAGAAAGTCACCAGCTAGTCATGACAAGCAGAACGCAGACGGTGGCTCTTGGCCGCTGTTTGTTTCAACGTCTGCGTGTTTGGGCCGTCAGTTTTCGTTCTTGTTTTGGGGCTTGGCTGTTATATCACATCTATGACAAGTGTCTAAATGAGGAAGTTGCACAGATGAAGTGCGTGTGAGAGTGGGGGCTCAGGTTTGACTGTCACACAATGATTAACCGTCAACTCTAGGCTGTTACAAAGGAAGTCGTCAGGGATATGGGGTTACAATTTGGCTCGTTAAACACGACGCAAAACATGAAACTTTGACTGAGTAAACATTACACATAACATTACTTCTAGTGATGGAAAAAAAACACGTCGGAGTAATATTTTCAACACTTCTAAAAATCATCTGGAGTGTTTTAGGCGGTTTGTCATTTGTCCACAAAGCCAATGCAATATTTCATCTATCTGTACTATAGTACTTTGGCTTTTTGTATAATTCAGCATTTCTTTTGAATTTTTTCTGTATATCAGTATTTTTTGGTACATATTTTCAGTGTAATTTTGTATGTACCAGAGCAGCTAAAATGGCGTTCAGTGTTCCTGTAAAAGTGACAATAAGAACCTCTTCTATTCTATTCCTATAATATTCTAGGTAGACTGTGGTTAGTTTTTACTTCCATACACATGTTTTTAACAGTTAAAAGGATGTGAAGACTAAAAGAGGAAACCATTGACACTGACGAAGCTGTTGTATACTTCAGCTGGAACAGTGTTTTAGGTCATTTCTTACCAACACACCTCCTGAATCATCAGAGACAAGATAGAGAAAAGCACAATTAAAGTGTGCACAAAGTGAAACTTTCAGTCTGTGCTTTACTGCGTTATCTATTTATTTGACAACTTTTTACTTTTACTTCCCTTCCTTACTTCTCCGTTGTAACATAAATATCTGTACTGCCTAAAGGATATGTGCCTTCACATCAAGTTAATTTAGCATAGAAGGGTTGGATAAGAACACACAGGAAAGACAAGAACTAAAAGCACAGACAAAAGCATGAATCAAGATTCAATAAGTTAAATTTGAGCTTGTTCAGTTTAGAGTTATGTGGTCTTGATGCAGATCAATCTAATGCAAGTGGGTGGTACTCCAACTGAAGAAAAACTCAGCAAATTAAAGTCTATAAATGACTTTCTATCAGTGCTCAATAATAACTACATTAATATCTTTACATGCTATTAGCCATTAAAATATGACCCATTCCAACAAATTTTAAAAAACCAGACAAAACTTTTAAAAATTTAAATTTCTCAAAAAATTGTGAACACTACAGATTTTTTCAATCAATCTGTCTAGGAGTATCAGACAAGATTGCAGAAATGTAGACACTGATGACCTTGAGTCACTCACATTTCAAGGAAGCGACATAAAAAAAAAAAAGAATGAACCTGAACACATTAAAGATGCACACTTCTGTTTTTTGGACTAGTTTCTGTACATCTATTGCCATAAAAAAGTAGGCTTGTCACCTCTACTCATGTGACTTCTGTTTGGTATCTTAGGTGTTTGACCCCTGCATCAATGATATCACTGCTATGTGTAGTCCATGTTTCCATAATTGTCACTGAACAGAGTTGAAATGTGTTCATGTTAAACATACTAGTTTGTTATCAAAGCTCATTTTAAACCCAGTGTGTCACTCAGACTCTGAAGCTCCTAATGCTGCTCCACAGGCTGGTATCTCATCCTCTCAGTCACTACTCTAGGTGCAGATCTTTGCAGTCCAGGAGGCTGTTCTAACGCTACTGCCTGGTCAGATACTGCAACCTGCTGGTGACAACAGCACTATGCATTAACCTCATTCTTAATTTGGAAGTATTGAGTGTAAACCTCCACTTAGGTACACCAACACTATAGACCGCAATGGTATCTTATTACTTGCAGCAACATTTTATACCTGAAAACAATACACAACCAAGTAGTGTATTATTTTATTTTATTTTTCTTAAATGACTTCAATTACAGTACATAATGGAAAAATGGGATCTTGTCTGCAGCAGCTGCCTTGCCTTACGTTGTGCTCCCTACCAATTTCCCCAACAACTATGAGATGTCTACCGTTGGAAGGGAACTTGGATTGTTGGTGCAGGCACTTCCACCAGCACAAACCGGGAATTGAGGGTTTATTAAGTACATCACTATAGTTCCAATACAACTGAGATAGTCTATGGTGAAAGGTACGTTTGTAAAATTTGGACTGTTTAAGACCATTCAGAAAAACTGTGTTTAGAGTGTGCCTAATACACTCAGGGTACGGGAGAAAGACAGTGAACTGGTCTCAACTAAACTTTGAAAAGGCAACAGAAAACATAATCTTACAGAAACAGAAAAAAAAAATGTAATGAGGCAGTTTGGGACGTTGCTTCCCAGCGCTGATGGTAAACAAGTTTTCTAAAGAGTTTATTTTAGGCAATTCAAGTAATATTCCTGGGGATTAAGCAATGGGTACAAGACACATTTAGAAAGCGTTTTGAAGCAGCAGACTGGTGAGAATGTAAAGAGAAACAAATCATTTGCTACTTCCTAGATGCAGCAACGCAGCTAGTTCAGATCAGTAAGCTGCCTCTACATGATCTTCAATATTCCACTTATAAAAATGCATCAAGCCATCACCTCAATCAGAGGGAATTCTATCAGTTGAGAACATGGTGCGATGTTCTGTCGGATAAGTAAATATTGGAACATAATAATCATCATAAACCTTTAATATGAGTCACAAAACATGACAATTGCTAAAAGTCAACCATTAGAAAAGAATTACATCTTTCCTCAAAAACTTTTGCTTTAGATGGGATGTGTTTGGGTATATAAGTGTGCATAAAGTTTTTTCATAGCGTCCTTGCAAACAGGTTGGAATCTCAAGTTAAAATAATTTCAGATTCAAGAGTTATAGCACATGTAAGGACAGTTCCTGGTGGAAATAGAATAAGACTAAATGAAGACACTAAGGAAAGAAAAGCAGATGCTACGAAAATAATACTAACCGAATGGAGTATGTAATTGATTGATTCAGTCTCATTCATGAAGTAGGTAGATACGGTGTTGGAACATTTTTCATCCTGAACAAAATACTTGACTACGCCGCATGTTTCTATAAATCGCTTTATGCGGTGAGTCATCTGCCACTTAGCCGGTGTCTTATCAACTGAGCAAGACGAAGTAAAGCACCAAAAACATTCTGCATTTTGCTAAAACTGTAAGATCTGTCAACTCTAACCACCTTGTAAAAATGTGGAAATCAAAAGGAATGAAGTAATGCCTGCAGAATTAAAACTCTGGTGAGTGGTAACAATTATAAAGAGGTGGTGAAACACTTGGAAGACCTGCGATTGTCTCTAATTTGGACCAATTTCTTAAACATAATTGGAGGCGTCCCAAGTGCTGCATTCCTCTTTATCTGAAGTTGCTCCATTTGCCCGTAACGGCCACGCCATCATGGAAAAAAGACCCACACCCTCAATTTTAAACCGAGGGACAGGGGCTAAAAGGAGCACCGTGATCTGACAGCACTGGTATTGGTCCTCCTCGTCTTCCTCCACATTTGTGTCTTATGTCTCTCTCCATCCCCCTGAGACTGATGTGCATGTTGAAGCTTAATGGTGAAGAACTAACGCTTTCCTTTGGCTTCTTCAGCTTCTTTTTCTGAAAAGAGAGAGAGAAAGAATGGAACATGTAGGCAAAGAGGGGCTTGTAAAGAAATGATGAACAGATCGTAAAAGGAAACACGCTGCCGCCGTTGACACCGTGGGACACCTATCTTCACCCTTACTCCTGCAGAAAACTTTCAGAACACTTACTCTTGCTGTAAGTGAACCTGACACCCATGCTCCTGTGACAGTTATTCTACAGCATGACATCCAGGTGCTGTCGTCACTGCATCAATGCATTTCCCCCTTGGAACGAGTTCATCCATATATGTACATCTATGTCCATATAGCATGCTAGAAGGGTTTGCTTGGGACTGTGTACTAATATTATTAACCATCTGTGGTGTACCATCTCATGTTATATTGTTAACAGCCTCCTACAACCTGATACGGTACAGCTCTATCACTATAGGGCTTGCTTGCTTTTCTCAAGTAACACTTGATACATTTTCAAATATAATTCATAAATGACAACTTCTAATTTTCTGTATATTTCTGGGTAATGGAGAGAGGGGACAATGCACCAGATAGTTTCCATATCTCTGATAATGCAGATAGTGTTTCCCATTAATGACACTGACTGATGCTTACATTTTTCAAAACTGTTAATGCAAATTACAATATCTGCCGCTCATAATACGTGCTCTGTAAAGTTTAGGTTTTGTGAAACAGTGTCAATAATTCAACTGATCCTTATTTTGTCTCTTTCCTGTTGTGCTATTGCCCGGTTATAGTTTTCTGCAATAAATAACATACATATAAATATGAAACGTAGAACTTTGATCCAGACGTATACAATATTTCATCGATAGACTGTGCTACTTCTGTACTATTTCTTGCTTTTACATTGTGCCGTTCCACCAGTCCACAAATGCAGCAAGAGGCAAGAACACAGACTGCATTACTTTCAGGAAATGTGTGCAGGTCTAATGGGTGACTGTCATTGTTGCGATTGTGACTTTGAGCCAGATGACCACCCCCACGCCCGCCGTACTCACCTGATTTAACCACAAAGGGATGAATCAATCTTTCATCCATCTGACATTAGTCATAGCTTAAAAAGCCCATAGTTTCATCTTTTTTTATCATGTATCCAGAGAAAATCAGTGTAATTTGAATTGTCATGATGATTAGTCACATTTCAAACTCCACAGAGCAATTTTGTCTGCGTTCCTAATGGGTTCCCTCACCTTTCCTGAGTTCTTCTCTCTTCTTTGCTGCATCTTCTCTCTGTTTCTTGATGATGGCAAGTCTTGCCAGGTCTGCCCTCGCCTGCTCCGTCTTGCCCTCAAGATGGAGCTTCATGTAGCGTTCCTTTGATTTCTGCTTCTCTATCTCCTCTCTAACAGAGGAATATGATGCAGAATACGAAACATTACCTGTTAGAATCTTTGAAGATACTGTAAGCCAAAGACCACAAACTTCCAAACCACTCGTTGACGCCTACCTCTCTCTGCGTGACAGCTCCCTTGGTGCACTGACGTCAACCTCAGTCACCTTCTTGCTCTTCTGAGACACCCGGTTGGGATTCTCTATCTCTATAAGTCCCTCAACTCCACTCCTCTTCTTGGACTATGCGTGAATAACAAATCATTTAAATGGAAAATCCCTCATTTTCTAGTTGCTTTATATTTTTTTTGGATGAAACTCTTGTGCCACGAGCTTGACTAGCACTGTCAACAAAGAAAACTGTTGTATCTCAATGGCACCTTCCTGGGTAAATAAGTGAAACAGATTTATTTTCACTTACATCACAGTCATCATCACTACTGGTCTCTTCATCAGACTCTGAAGCGCTGCCTTTCTCTGCACCAGGATTTTCTTCCTGATAAGACACAAATACAATCACATGAAAACCTTTCTACGTGTTATTTGCTTGTATGTTACACAAAGCTTCTCCACTTACCAGCTCTTTCTGTGCTCGCATTTGTCTGTCAATCTCATCAGGGTTGCTGAATTGCTTTCCCCTGCCCTTGTGGCCCTTTTTTCCTGAATAAAAGATCAGAGTTCAATACAGCTAGACAGATGATGTTGAAATTTATTCAGTGGTTTAAGGGAAGTGTACAAGACCTGCAATACGGTTTTGAAATCAATGGAAGCATGTTTTAGATACATTACATTCCTATCAGGTCCCTCACTGCTGACCTACATGACATAACATGACATAAAGTGGGGTGCCAAGATAATACAATTTAATTTATTAAGACTGACCTAAATACTCATGTCAAACTATTTCCTCAAACAGCTGTATTGACGACTAATGTACTTCAGGATGAGGTTTGTGCCAATGTCAAGTTAAAAGGCACTGTATGGTACAAGAGTTAATACCTTAATACCTTTAGTATTGTTCTCGAGATCAGATCTCACGATACTACGGTGCGTGAACAAAGGCAGCGTATGTTAGTACTGTATTGAGTCACAATGATGACAACCAAGCGCTGGTTCTTTTCACCGGCAAGTGCATGACTGTACTGTATGTGTTAGGGGGGGTATAACAGAAACTCGAAAGAGGTGAGGGGTCTTCTCTAAAATGTTGAATTACAGGATCGGTCACTTTCTGCAGATATAGTATTTTAGTCTAATTACATGAAAATGAAAGTGTCTAAGCGAAAAGCACATGGCCTTATCGTTGGATGTTGAATTGTCAATAAGGGACAAATCTACACAATGCTGAGGTACTTACTTAACAAAAGACTACTGTGTCAGGCGACGACGTAACGAAAAACCACTGATATATATTTACTTTTCTGATTAGCTCATACCCTCAAAAGAAACTGCTAACCGGTTAGCATACCCGAAGCTAAGCATGTGAGCCTTCATACTGAGCTACTTTAGCTAACAACTTGCTAGGTACGAAACGCTAACATAACATGCTACATTAATAGTACCAACAATACTTACCACCCCGTGGCATTGTCGAAATTCAAATGTATACACCTTAGTTCCGAGATAATTTCTATAAATACTCTGACAGTTATAAATTTACGAATTGGAAGAAAGGGCTACACACTGCTTCGTCTCTCCCGCTACCAGCGCCACACCGATGCAGTCACTGACAACCGCCTGCGCAGTGAGGGGCAGTCAAAGACAGTCGACCAATCGCTGAACGGATTATTTGACAGACACTACATTTCACCAATAACCTGTCGACAGTCAATTGCGTCACGTTTCATGCGTTGAAGCAATGACGTGTTACGTAAATTAGATACTTCTACACCACTCTCAGGCCAAATATTGTCACGAATACATCTCCATCCCATTAGAAATAGATCTTAGAATATGTGTATGCCAAGCCCAACTTGATTTTGACTATTTGCGTATGTTAAAAATATGTAGTATGACAACAAGGTGAGGTAAAAAGAAAATACATTAGAATACATTTCAAAATTGCACTGACAAAACAAGTCATGTTAAAGAAGTGTTCAGCTATTACTTTTGTTCTTTCTATAAAAAACAAAAAGTCCTTCCAGGGCTAAAAAACCTAATTCTGTAGATTGACTTCATGTGGCACATTCACTGCCATAAAGTTTATCCACTCGTCATATAAGACCCATGTTATGCAAGATGGAAACTAAATAGCTGTTTTTAGCTTTTTCAAAATGTTCCTCCGTTGGTATTTGACTAATTAGTTGCCAGATTCGTTATGTGAAATGGTGTCTTAGCGCAATTTGTCAAATTCAAGCTCAAACTGTGTGCTCAGCTCTTGAATGGGTAGACACACTAAGTCATAAATCAGAAAATCAATAATTATCATTGGCAACTACACATTACAAAAAAATTATCATATGTGTCTGAATATACTTTAAATTACATGACAGTATTCATTATGTTCAAGATGCTTTATCTATGTATTCATTTTTTTTTAATACCAACTTGCTGGGATCAAACTGAAAGTGAAATAAAGACAGTACAATATTTTCTTCCTTTAGGTGAATTTTATTTTAGATAAATAAAAAATGCAGTTATTACAAAATGATTGCTGTTCAGAAGTAGTAGTAGTAGTAGTTTAGTTTTAAAAAACCTGATAAAACCAGTTAGCACAATAACATAAAATGTTTTGAAGATGACAGACAGTTCTTTAATTTTTGCACTTTAAGCATCAGTATATAGATAAAGAACAAAATATAAAATAAACTATTTATGAAAACCACAAGAGCGGATTTCATTCTTTATTTCTTCCTTTGATGCTGAGTCATCAAAGTTTCAATTTCTTTTTCCTTCAAATGGTATTCTACAGTTGTCTCTGTCAGCTGAAACAGAAAGGACAAAAAATTAGATAAATTATATTTACACATTACAGCATAGTAAGTGTTAGTGTAACTATGTCCATACGGTGTCAATAAAATTATATCAGCAGTGTGCAGTCACATGGAACCAAGACAAATAATATAAAGCTATAATTGAAGATGCTCATTTCTCACCATATCCATTAGAATTTCAATTTTGATTTTAAGAAGGTTGTTTTCTTCCTCCAACTGTAAATTCCTTTTCCTGAGGCGCTGAAGTTCTTTAGTAGGTACATTCCCTCCTGATTCTGTTTCAGCAAAAAGAGAAAAGGGAAAACAAGAAAGCTTTGTGGGCAAATAAGAGTGCACAGTGATCAGGAAAATATGGCTGTAAGATGTTTTATGCACTTAGATGTGGCAAGGCATTATTAAGATGCTCAAACGGACAATAAAACTCAAAGATTCTACTGCACGTACTATAGTGCCCTACTTGAATTTGTAACCTGTTCAATTGTCCAGGTATTTCTCTCCACTTCACCACAAAGACAAAACCACAATGACAAGTGAAGAGCACAAAAAATTAGATATGTACACACAGAGCACTGTCACAATCCAACTTCGACGTATTTTTTATTTTTTTTAAAGTATTTTGAATCTGCACAATAATAATGCTGTGGTTTGTGCTAGTGTTGTATGTATCATATATATACAAACATAGATATGTATGTTTGTTTTTTGATGTTATTTCTGGTGGTGTCTATGTATGTAGAGATGTGTGTGTATGTACGTATGTATAGAGATGTTTGTTTATTGCTGTGGTTTCATGGTAGTGTGTGTGTATGTATGTGCAGATGTATGTTTTTGTTTATTGCTGTGGTTCATGGTAGTACTATGTATAGATCTATGTTTGATTATCGTTGTGGTTTGATGCTAATGTGTACGTATAGATGTATGTTTGTTTATTACTGTGGTTTATTTTTGTGTGCATGTATGCATTGATGTATGTTTATTTATCGCTGTGGTTTATGTTAGTGCGTATCTTTAGATGTTAGTTTATTGCTGTGGTTTATGTTTGTGCGTAGTTATGTACATATGTATGTTTGTTTATTGCTGTTTATGTTTGTGTATGTACAGATCTATGTTTGTTTATTGCTGTGTTTGTTTGTTTGTTTGTGTGTGTATGTACAGATGTATGTTTGTTTGCTGCTGTGCCAAAGAAATTTCTACCGGCGAGACATGAAAGGCCTATCTTATCGTATATCCAAATAAAAGTCTGTCAAAAAAAGCTACAACTATTAAAGTGACTCAAGCAAGTAGCAAGCAAGTATAACGTGGTTCATTACGATTTACAATAAAGACATTCCGATGTCACTAAATGTACTAAGTATTTCTTAGCAACATGGATGTGATGCACCCTTCAGTGTTGACAACAGCACCATCCCACGGGAGCTAAAATGATGAATCCATCTCTGAACCCCAAAACAGGATGTGTGCTTTGTTAAATCGACAACTTGTATTTCAGATTACCTGCTATCCATTGTCCATCTTCAAATTTCAAAGTCTGGCCTGCAAGAGTCATTACAGGAGGTCCATACTCAAGGCCTAGTTCTTGTTCTCTGGTTGAGTGATCCAACTGAGAGATGATGAGATTAAAGAAAATGTTAAACAATCTCAAAATACAGTATGTACATGTAGTGTTGCAGTCGTTGATTATTAACTAATTGCTAGTTACATCACATAACAGAATATATTTGCTGAGGTAGGATACAACACCGGGTCTTAACGAAAATTGATGGAAGGGATTATACAGAAATATATATTTAAAAAATAGCACACGCATTCGACTCGTCCGTTTTCTTACGTTCCTGTTAGAAAACAGAAGAAAGTGTTTGTTAAACTCACCGTGTGAAGGCTGGACAGAGACGCACATTTGCGAGGAGGAGTCTTTTTCGGACTAAATGTGCTACCAAATAGGGGCATCTTCAATGAGTTTTTTAGGTCCTGAAACACAGTGCACAAACTGAGTCTTTTAAGGCCTGAAACACAGTACACAAACAGTAGCATTTATTTTATTTTCTACTCAAGAGTATCACGAAACCAAGGCTTTTTACAGTCCCTCGCGGTTCATCGCAGAGGTAAAGCTAGCACTAGGCAGCTAGCACTACTTCTGAGTGAGAACTACCCATACCTGCAATGTAACTGACACTGATCGTTACTTCACAGAAGGGTTAGTAGTTGTGTTACTGAAAGACATATCGAAGATATTTACCTCCATACAGACTACTTATTTAAATCCCTAATACGGTTCTTGGCTTTATATTGTATCCCAAAACAACCATTCTTACTACTGCGCAACTGCGAAAGTTCCATAAAAAAGACAAGTCTCCAAAGTTAAATAAAACTATCATATTAGAATTGATAAAATATGTCCCGGATCGATATTTTTACACAAAACATAACATAATAATTTTATGATTTTATAAATGTATTTTATAGATTTATTCTGAATGCTTTAGTTAACATTGAATCAAAAGGCTACCCCTATACAGTGAGGATAATGGAACCATCCGAAAACTCAACACATCACCATGGTGATGCGTCAGCGAACTTCCTTTTTGTACAGATTATTTTACGCAAAATATGATTAGGTTTAAATTATTTTCAGAGAATAGAGATTGTAGATATATATATCACTAATAAGAAATAATCGTTAAACAGAAGCAAAATCCGAACTTCACACAAATTCAGTTATGGCTCTTTATTGCTATAAAAACAAAAGGTAACGCCGCTTCAGTATGAAGCCCCAGTGGCCTAATGGATAAGGCACTGGCCTCCTAAGCCAGGGATTGTGGGTTCGAGTCCCATCTGGGGTGGACGAATATTTTCAAGAATTCTTAGAGCATATTTTTTTCTAAACAGTTTCGAGCCCTGCAGATAAGTTTTCCCTACAATGACAGTACATTCAATTACATACTGTTCTTGTGTGGATGCAGATATATTCTGAGTATGAGGTGCCAAACAGAAATGTGAATTGGAGGGTTATCTCAGTGCAGGACGAGTGGATGAGTGTGTAAATACTGTACACGAATATTTGTTACATTGGTAGTTGTAACAACTGACAACAGTTGAATGACTGAGCATTATTTTCTGTTTTTGCATTTTTTATTTATTTTAATTCTCTGTTTGCACACAGAGGGTGGTTGGCTTGGGTGGGAATGTTTTTAATACGTAAAGCGCTTTGTGGTCCACTTGTCTGCATGAAAAGCGCTTTATAAATAGTTTGATTGATTGATAAAAAAAGATGTTATAAATACGTTGACCACGTAGGTTTAATGCCATTTGTTAAAAATGCAAAATGTATTTACAGTATGTACTACTCTGGGGGACTTAAAATAATACTGAAATAGATTTAGTATTAGTGAAGCAAAGAGCGCTTATTAATGATGCAACAGATGGGCATGCTCAACTCAAAACACTTAAAAATAGTGATGGGTTCTAATTTAAAAAAAATCAAATTTCATCCCTCCTCGGCTGAAAAAAGTCAAAAGATGAAATGTATTACTTCCTTTTTACTTGCATTTAGTCTTTAAAAATATGACTGATTGGATCGGCCAACAGCTGCAGTTAAAATTTTTCACGAGTGAAAACTTCACTCACATCAATTTTTCTACGCAAACAGGACAGAGAGCAGCTGAAACTAAGCAGAAACAGCGACCACATGTGGAAGCATCTGGAAATGATCCTGGCCCAGATGGAATGGATCCAGGCCGGTCACTCAGTGGGCGCAATAGCTGACGTGAGAGGACGTAGAGGCCTGTGAAAGTGTATCGGACACTCTTAACATTATCACTTCATTCATCTCTCTCTCTTCTCTGCCTCTTCCAACATATGCAGACCAGTTCATGGATAGCATCAGCGACCTCTGGGATCTGACCCCTGACACTCCTACTCCTCTGTAGGGGGAACTTCCTGGATGACAGGAAGAAAAAACGAAAGAAAGAAAAATAGATGGAGATAGATAAATAGATTAGATATTAGTCCCACTCGGGGAAATTTCTGAGGGAACCTCACAGCTTTCAGAAAGGGTTAGGTCAAGTTAATTTGGCTCAAGCTATGACTAAACACTTGGGGAACCTCCATGCAGTCTTAATGACTTATACTGTCCCAAAAAGTGCAATGTTTTCCTCTTTTAAAGTGTTTGAGCGTGGTATACAGAAGTGTGAGGCATCATCATGGCAAAACATTCACTGGAAATATACTTGGTAAGTGAAGTGCTTAATATCATAAAACTGCAGTATTATGAATAAAAGGTATGAAAAACCACCAATAACATTGCTCACATAAGACATACACATTTTATCACACACTGAGATCCAATTCCATCATAACCACAAAATCTTTCCATACTAATCAGTTAAACATCTCATGGACTCATACTATATATAGACTCATATATGCAGTTGCACAATTGTTTTTTTCCCCATTTCTCTTGAGGAATAATCTGAAATATTCATATCTGAAGAAATACAAATCTGAGACTGAAAAAGTAATTTGACAAAAGAAAAACATTAGCTCTGAAAAGTATTTACCAAAATTAACTGGAGTGAAATAAATGTAAAACTGTTTTCAGAATTGAAATAAATATAACAAATCTAATTTATACAGTGGCAAAAGTTTTTATGAATATATAATACATGAACACAGTATATTATGAATATATTTAAACAATTTAGTGTCAGTTTAATTTTTCTCAATAAACATTTTAGGTTGGACTCAGCTATCTTGTCTCATATCACTTTGACATTGTGAGTGACATCTTTGGGTCTCATACTTTTTGGTGTGGACAAGATTTTCACATTACATTCACCTCATGCCATTTCATCATGTCATTTTAAATTAGTGTCGTTTTCACTGCATTTGATTTGTTATACAGTACATTTTTCACAGTGTCCCATTTGCTGACTGTTGTACAATTTTTTCTATTGTATGTTTTAGGAATCACTAAAACTACACGTAACCATGTTGTTCTTTTTCTGTTCACTCAGGAACAAAAACCAACCTCCAAACGATTTGATGCTTATTGTGAACATTCCTGAATATTTTACTGAAATCATTTCAGGAGATGCATAAATGTTGCACAATGTCACGTCAGAACTTCACCAGACAAAGACCCAGACGCAGAAGTAACGGTATCTATCAAAGAAAGATTTTATTTTTCTTGCTCCTAATTTCTAATTCAAAGTCTAAACAAAAGCGACGTGCAAAAACATGTGATTAAATATAACCAAGAAGTTCCCACAACAGGTAACAGGAAACATTTTAAAAGTATAACACAAAATCACTCATATAGAGGAAAAAGAACCCAACTTGGAATAACACTAATTTTTTTAGAAAAATCAAAATCAACATCTACCAATGGATTACTTCTAACAAAAAAAACTTTAACTAAGGATTTCAGATTTAACTTCACACTAGTAATAATTAAACAAGGTTCAATTCTCAAAATCTAACAGGAATACTCACAATGGGTTTTCTCAAACACAAGGCAACATGACATTGAATTCCATGCAAGACAGGAACATCTGATGGACTGACACTGAGGCAAGGAAGTCCCAGGTCTTAAATACCCCTGGGCTCAGGCGACAGCACTCAAACCAATTCGCAATGTGACACAGGTGTGGGTGAACCAGAGGAAGCTGCATGGGGTCACCACAGGATCAACCCTGCAGACACCACAGGGAAACCCCACAGATACACACCCACACCTGCATCACAAGACAAATAAATAAATAAATAAACTATAGTCTCCAGTATAAAAGGTAACACTTAATAAAAATCAAAGTGCAAACTAGTGTCCAATGTCCACACATTTTTAGACACTAAATTGATTGAACTTTAACTGAACCAGGCTTTGCTGCACAACACTTCACAACGTATAAAAACTAAAACGAAATTATAATTAACATGAGCAGAAACACTTATTTTAATGTACCATATTAGCAGCAGTTACGGGCAAGAAACACCAACATGTTGACTTGATTGGGTTTCAGGCAGGATCTCTCTGGAGTGGCAATACTACCAGCTGTGCTAAACATTCTCTCTGAGCTAGTGCTAGTGGCACAAATGCACATGGAATGTTTTGCTAATTTGTCCAGTAAAGGAAGTCTTTTCTGATTTTCACGCCACCACATTAAGGGATCAGATGATGCATCAAGGGCTTCCTCCTGAAGGGCTGCGTCTTTATATAGTCTATGGCTGCGTGGCTGTTTGCTGTTGCGCCTTCGAGACAGTCCGACCATTTATCGAGGCTAAAAATGTTATCCTGCCCAGTTTTTGTTATCGAGCGATAACTCGATATAGTAATTATCGCGACAGGCCTAGTTGTGCGGCAACATATGGTGTTATCAGTGCACCTAAGTACGTTGGAGTAGACCCATTCAGTATTTTGTGAGTTTGTAATAATGATTTAAATTTAATGCGGGCAGCTATGGGTAACCAGTGTAGTTCAATGAGCAGAGGAGTGACGTGTGCTCTTTTTGGTTGATTGAAGACCAACCAGCCACCCAGGAGCTGGGTGGCCGGTTGAGTCAGATATGGCCTTATTGTTCTTATGTTGAAAAGTGAATTTTGAGGTGAATATATCCTACTGAATGTGATTCTCCTCTTAAGCGCATTGGCTTAGTCAGTGAGGAAACGTAGCCATGATAAACTACATTTCCTCACCAAGTCAAGTTTGAGTCATTTTTTAAAGATTTGGCCGAGTGATCCAGGCTATAAAAATCCTCTTACAGGCTCCATCACTACCAGAACACAAGTGGTTTTAAGGCACTATATTTAGACATGAGCAGGCCAAGAATATCACTTCACTATATTAAACGAAGAGATGAAATGGGGAGGCAACGTGTGACCCCTGCAGCCTTTTAAAATCCCCTTTCTCTTTGACGACGTGAAACCTGTAGCGCATGCAGGAATTCAGTGCTACAACAAAACACAAGCACGTGATGGTGCAGAGGTGCGGTATCCTGTGTGTGTGTGTTCTCCCAGCTCAGCCACGTTGCATGTTGGAGCTCCGGTATTGTCCCTGTGAGTAAAAAAAAACAGCACAGAATGAACCAAGAATATATCAGTTAATATTCAACTGATATATTATATATGTTAATATTACTTATTAAAATTTGTCTCTATAATGAATACCAAATTTTAAATGTCCTTTACATTTAATTTTTCACTTATTTCCATCGATTTATCAATCCGCCTTGTTACAATCTCCCAATTGTGCTGTTACAACTGGGGCCAAAAGCTGGCCGAGTCAGGAGGTGAATTTGAAGTGTTTTAATTTGAGAGTCTAATCCAGAACCACATGGTGAGTGCATGGCAGGAAATTCAGGCAGGTTGTAATGTTGGTGTGTGGCGAGGTGAAGCAGGGTCTGGTGTGGAGAAACGACAGGTGAGTGTACAGGTAAAGCAACATGGCTGAGGTGGGGGCGGGGGATCTGCCACTGGCAAACCCTGGAAGGAATACAGAATAAGTGAGTGTACATATGAAAATGACTGGAAATCCGTCATACTAGAGTTAAACACCACAAATGTATCGGCCTTTGTATCACGTCCAAAGCGGAATACTCTGACGTCTTCATCCACTCAGAGACAGGGACGCTGAGGAATGGAGAACAGGTGCGTGAGTGATTCTTGGTGGGAGACGTGATGACCAGGTACCTTGCAGGTGAGGTGAAAGGTGATGATCCAGACGAGGTGAAAGAGAGAGAGAGAGAGAAAAGAGAGAGAGAGCAAAAACCCTGCCTAAACAGCGGGGGGGCCACACACTGCAACTCAACTGTGAGTGGATCATCATGTCAACACGTCTGCCCGTCTGTAACGATGAAGCCTTGCGTACTAGAGCTCCTCTCCGTAATGATGCACCAGTGCCATGTCAAGAGGAGGTCAGTTCATTCATGTTTTCCCTCAAATACAACTTAATGCAGATTTCCATGGTAAATATGTAGCAGCAGATGCATGGTGATTTTAAGTGTCTCTAATACAGTAGACATTCTTGATGTTTATAGCTGTGCATAAAGTAGCTCAACGAACTGAGATTCACTGCAAACATCACTGAATGGAGGACTGGCTGCTAAATTGTAATTATTTCAAAGGAGCTGCAGTGAAGAACCCAGAGTCACCTTATCAATGAACTGGCGTTGCAAAAACCTTTTTTTATTAACTGAAACTACCTTCTTTTCTGAGCCGGAATATGGCAGAGATCAAACACATTGTGTCTTTTAGTACGCTACACTCGTGCGTGTTAATTGTGCTGCTGCTTTGATGTTTCACTCCACGTTGCTATGGGAGGGAAGAGGAGGATAGAACAGTGTGTTCTTAACACTGCGGTCTTTTATCACCTGGCAGCGTCTGCTCTCATACTCACCATCCTCCCAAACTGCCGGGGTAGCCTACAGGCATGTCGCACAGCTGCCTCTGCCTTCATGTTTTCATTTCACTTCGATTAGGTTAGGGTTAGAGGTTTAATGTCTGTGCAAGTCAGTAACTCCTGAGACAAAACTTGACTGTGTCTCTCCCATTCGTTCAGATCCCTCAGGCACGTGCAAGACCCTGCATGTTATTTTTCAGTGATTCATCTATTCTAGTCAATACCTTACAGGAGTGAACCCAGACCGGAAAACAAAGTCCACTAGTGTTTCGTCTTTCCTTTTCCCATAGTGCTTTTCTAGACATTCTAATTACATTAGCCTCAACAGTTTAGGGGTTTACTTCAAGGACACTTCAACATGCAGACAGTTGGAGCCAGGATTTGAACCACCAACCCTTCAGCCATTGGACAACCTGCTATACCAACTGAGCTACAGCCACCCACTCACTATAAGTAGTAGTGTAAGAAGATCCTCCTTTGGATGTCTTCTGGATTCCTTTTCTAACAGTAAATCTTTTGAGTGTTGAGTGGATTTCCTCAAATAAAAACCAGCATTCTTATAAAAAGTCTCTTCTTTCTCTGATAAAGTGAGGCTGTGTCACACAAATAGTGGTAGATCCCCAGATTCAGACAAATGACACCTGGACACATTTAACCTTTTAACAGCCCTGATATCATATTGAACTGTGTATCCGTTTCCATTTAATACAATGTGTGTTTCTGTGTTTCAAAATAATGTATGTTTCATGTATTCGTATCACTTGTTTGAGTTGCTCGACTGCTTTTTGCAACTAGTAGGTTCACAAGATGTTTCCTGAAGTTAGTTTAGCATAGTTAGTTTTGGTGTTTTGGTTTTTTTTGCACTATTGCAAGGATGGGATATGAGGTGACCAGTAGTTCTGAGGTCATATTTTGGTTTTTGATAATTAATCTCTAGAGATAGGTGTAGATTATTTAAAATTAGTAGACAGAGGAGACATGACATCACTCGCTATTCTTTTAAAGCCAGTAGTTTCGAATCAAAGCCATGTTGGCTTTTTAGAGGCCAAAGGTGACTACATTTAAGTAAAAAGGGGTGGGACTACAAGGAACCTAGAGGGCCAGAGGTGAGATAATACACTGACTTCGTAAATCAAATGCTCAAATCAAGAATCAGTTGCTGTTAATGCTGCAAATGCTGTTAGCAATTGCATGAAGAACCTACTGTATGTTAATTAAATCAGAGCTCTCTGTTCAGGTCAAAATGCGTTCTACTGAACAAATTGAACATTCTAAAGTCCGACTCGGCAGGTGAGCAAGGCATCATCAGACATGTTAATCACAGCCTGGCATGCTGGACATTAAAGCTTCTATTGACATCTGAATACATCAAATAAATAAATACATTCGTCTGAATATCTAAATAATGATAGAAGAATGTACAGACTGACTGGGAGAAATATTAGTATTTTTAAAATGAAGTTCAAGAAATTAAATTTCTTTAGTGCCTTGTGTAGAACACATAGTTATGCTGCTATTGCATATAAGGTTATTATCTTGCATTAGCTGTAGTGATGTAGACTCCCTGCCAGACTGTACAGAGACTATATAGTATACTATACAGTATACACTATACATATACTAACCTGGACTATACAGAATGATAAGGACAGACAGAGGTGGTTAAAAAAGGGTTAAATTATACTTACTGTATATGTTCAAATACTGACCTCAAATGCTTCTATTTTTATAGAAGACCAGCAGAGTGAGTCACTTCTCCCTGTAGTGTTAAGGTATACAGTGGTAAGGTATCACAGTGACTCGCCGGTCCGTGGCTGTGAATAAATTTAGATCATATGTCAGCAATAAAATACAGTAACATAAGAACTCTGTATTCTAAAATATCAAATAATATGTTTTGGTCAGTGTTTATTATTTCAAATTAGGATTAATACATCTGGCTCTAACAGTTTAAGTTGATGTTTTTTGTAACCTTAGAATCACATTTAATTCATAGTTTTTACTAAGTAAAAACTAAACCTCATCAACAAAATGGATAAAAAGTACAATAGTTAGCAGATTATCCTGCAGGCTATTTTATCAAATATCTCAGGATCTTCCAAATAAAAAAAAAAACGTTTTTATCTTAAAATAATAAGAAGAAAGTTTGTCATTATTTTGACATACTTTTGTATTATTTGGCTTAAAGGATTTTTTTTTTATTCTTCACAGTGATACAAACAAGCTATTGACTCAATATCCTGAAAAAAGTAAGAAAGAAATTGGTAATGACTAAATTTAAATAGGTGTCAATAATGTCTGTGAGTAATATTTACTTACTAAAGTACTTTATTGATCCCATAGTTGGGAAATTTGTGGGAAAGTTGGGAAACAAATTTCCCAACTATGGGATCAATAAAGTACTTCTATTCTATTCTATTCTATTCTATAGCAGTTGGTAAAATTTGACTGGATTTTATTACGTTGAAAGTCTCAAGAAAAACTGGTACTTTCATTTTCTACAAAAAACATTTATGTATTGAAGCTAATATTTAAAAAAAAAAAAGGGTCCTGATAAAAAGTCACTTATTATGTAGCTTCTTTCTCTGATAAAGTGAAGTTTTCTTTAAGTGTGAACAAAAATAGCTTAGGGATAGGCAGTTTCTTTTGTTTCTATGATAAATAGATCTATTTTAATTTGATCTATTGTGACTAAATGAGATTTCATTATGGAAGTGCACAATGTGTGTCTGCGTTATCTCTGTCATTGTGTAGGTACTAGATACTGTATACAGATAGCAGGTGAAGAGCTGCAGGATACAGGCAGGCTCAGGTGTCTCACTCTCATGGCATTTCCGAAACCTCACGGCCCTTCCGCTTCCAGGCGGTTTTAAGACTTTTCCAACCCTGGCGGTTCAGCTTCTCTGGAACACACCTGAGGTCTGGACCGTTCGCCTTCCTGGTCCAGATGTTTCACCTCCTTTCAAGACATATCACCTCAAGCCCACTGGGCATAATTAGTGTGGTTTCTTATCATGTAGTGAGGGTGGCAAAATGTAATCTCTGTAAGTCCCTACCCTCACCCCCAAAAAATTGTGATCTACATACAGTATTTCTTGTATTTACATATGTATCAGTAGACTTTAATCAGCCTGTCCATCCGTCTGTCCATTCAGTGTTGTAACACATTATCTGAATAATGCATTGAGATACCTGAACCAATTTTGTACTGTGGATGCATCTATAACACACTGAAAGTATGTATTTGAAGATATGTGAATGAATATATGGACATATATGTCTACCGGTAGGAGGTGCTACAACAAGGGGAAATGCCCTTGAAGTGGATCACCTAGTAACAGATCAACCAAGCCACATTTCCTTGTTGTCAAATGTCATGTGCAGAACCAGACATGCCAGCTGAGAGGTTGTTGTATAAAATCGAGGATGTTATTAAACAGAACATTTCAGTCGCTTTTACCAAGAAAGTAAATAACCAAACTATGAACTCAGAGGTAGGTTTATTACACCACATGAGCCAATCTGCATGCTAGTATGCTTCGGATGCATCTTGTCATGGAGTAGAAGCCTATTTCATTCTCGCAGAGGGGTGTTAGTGAACGGCACATTATGTTCTGTTTTTCTTGTATGGATTTGATCATTGTGGGTATTTTCAACAATTTCCTTAATAATTGGAGATATCATGCATCGTCTTCTGAAGTCATTTGTAGATGACATCTGTAATAAACAAAATAAAGTGCTTTGACAGTTAAAGAAAAAGTGAAGAAGGTATTATGTTGGCATATACAGTGAAGGCCAAAAGTTTGGACACACCTTCTCATTCAATGCATTTTCTTTATTTTCATGACTATTTACATCGTAGATTCTCACTGAAGGCATCAAAATAATAAATCTATAATTATAATAAAATAATATGAATTTGAACAATTGTCCAATAGGGCTGTGTATGAACCTGACTTCTGCACAACACAACTGATGGTCCCAACCCCATTGATAAAGCAAGAAATTCCACTA
>JAPTHA010000012.1:3502344-3523561 GCA_029814585.1 Gymnapogon annona | reverse complement strand
ACATTATTTAAAACATAATTTAGTGTGTAAGACTGAAATGCTCAACTATTTCACACGTATGTGGGAATAAAGTATAAAAGTGGAAAAACACGACAAGACGAAATTATACATTTTAACAGAACATGGTAAATAACAGTTACACGTGCATGTGTGAGTGTCTTTAAGCGACTTTGTGTCTAAATGGAGCAGGAAGAAGTCATGTTCATACTGCTAATAAACACAGATAAATATCAGGAAACAATAACACACCTCTTCGTCGTCTGTAAATCCTCTCCGACGAAAATCACCGCACATTCTCTGAGTTTCTTCATGTTCCGGGTTCTTGTTTGTCGGAGATTCAGTTGAACAGTGTTTCAGTGGTGGAGTCATGATAAAACTCAGCGTTTGTTTCAAGTAAACCTGCTTGCGAGGATGGTTCATTTCACAGAGTATGTTACCGTGTTGGTTTTATTCATCAACCACTTCTCATCCTTGTCCAGGATGATAAAAGTGTACTGCCCATGTGGTTCAGACATCGACCCACATCAACACTCACCAACTGCTAAGAGCAATGAGATTTCCATTTAACCATGACATTCATCAAATCCAAGTTTAAGTTTCATGATTTTACCTGATTTGAGATGAAAGGGTCAGGCTGAGAGGTGGATGTCATCACTACTCTGCCGTGAGACTCTTGAAATATGCATGTCTCTTCTATTAAAACCGTTGTCACTCTGAAGCCGGATGTACACCAGATTTAACACAAATGCATTTTTCCTTTCATACAAAGTCCAAATCCCAAACCACCAAGCCTCAAAGTCACTGGACTTTCAGCTGTTCCCTTAAACCCAATAGATTTCTATTAAAATCCATAAAATTCCTTTTTAAATCACTCTTTCCCACACTTAAACCCTTTTAAAAGTTAACGTGTTCACCATAGTATTCTGTCCTTCTTATAGATTTCTTGTTTTTTCGTGGATCCACTTATTTACATAGAACACATGGACACTGTTTAAATAAATGTTCCTATTGCTTTAATAATAACGTGCATATTTTGCTATTTTAACTTTGGTATTACTCATAGTCCTGACTTATTTCCTCGCAATTGGATACAATTGTAAAGACTAAAACTTGCTGCTTTTTTTTTAAACTGTCATTTTATTCCAGAGACCCCCTGAGCAGAGAGAGAGAGAGGGGCCAAGAAACTAGAGCCGGTGGAATTTCCTCCGCGCCGTGTGTTTGTCCGCAGTCGAACGGCACAGGAGCAGCCACAAAGACGCACAGTGTCTTTTCTGCCGGTGCTGCCAATACACCTTTTCCCCTCCCCTCGAAGAAAAAAAAGCGTGTCTCTTGGACATGGCCTTTTTTTTATTACCCGAAACACTTTTGCACTGATTTCAATGCGTCGGTGCGTAAATTCAACCTAGTTTGTTGAAAATATGCGACGAAAAATAAACATTTTATGCGTCGAAACCCAAGCAAATATCCCAACGACTCAGGGGTGAAATACATCTAATACTGCAATTTTCGCGCTTTCCAAAGTTGAAAGTTGCGTATCTGGCTCCTATAGTTGACAACTACAGTACACCAGACTCAACAAAGCGTTCCTTTGGATTTTAAAAATGTTCAACAGTTATTCTATTTAGCATTTTTCTTTCATTGGTTTCATCTGTAACGGACCTATATGTTCATACAGCTCGACTATTTGACCGTCAGACGCGGCCGCGCGTTAAGCACACACTTGACTTACCGTGCCTCCGTCGCACTTCTCACACCTCCGGTTCTCTCCCGGTGTGTGCTCAGAGCTGCTGACCTTGCTCTTCCCCCGGCTGTCCCCCCATCCAAAACAAACTCCGTTTATCCCCTCATTCACCGCCACTCCCCCTGCACACACACCTCCACACACTGCGTCTTTGAGCGCGTTAACGGAAGAGTACGCACCAGCGACCACCGACTGAAGCGTTTGGATTAATAAATCTTTGGGTGAAGTTAAAACATAATTGCCGGGGATCTGGCGATACAAGTATGGAACTACAGTAGAATATAATTACAGATATATAGTTTTAATAGACCTTTGGTTAACAGATTTATCTCAGATTTTGAAATAACGTTGACACCCACTGAAGCAGGAGACCAACTGACGTCATCAACACGAATATGCAACTTCACGAGACAAATTCAAGTCAAAATAAGGAAATACAAGATTTACTCCTCGGATTAGCAGTGTGAGATTTCTCACTGATTTCTATCCATTTTCATATATTTGAGAACATAAGACTCAATCGACCAAACAATCATAAGACTAAATTGGATCATTTGAATCGTTTCAAAAAGGATCTTGACAAAAAAAAAGGCAAACACTTATCTTCCATTCCATTATTTTATTATGAGATACTTATGCAAATGATGTTAGTGGAAGAGTAGAAAGCAAACGTTTTTGTGATAAAAAGTGCACAAAAATGATCTAAAAAAAGTCCATCCACGAACTTTAACATATTTAACAAATGTATTTAATTACTTAATGTTTTAATGTACTTTTCTTCATTGCTCTAATCTGATGAACCCTTTAGGTTGCAACAAGTAAATTTAGAGAAGAAAAAAAGTGAATGTGATTTTCCTCTAAGAAAAGGTCTGTGCATCTTTGTGAGCTCAGCATCTATAGTAACATCAAGGCTGTTCTACAAAACAATTCTTACATTAACTACTACACATTTGAGACTGGTTACCGTAATTTTCAAAACTCTTCACTTGCACCATTTTTGTGGAACAGCAGTTTTGTTAGTGAAATTAATCACAGAATGCCTGAAATTTTGAAAAATGTCAGATTGTCTTAGTTTTAATGTGATTATGGCCGCAGTTGTAGAAACAACATAACGAAAAACTAAACCTCTTCATTTCCAACTGACCGACATACAAGGCCAAAGACCCATAAAACTTGTTAGATTCATAGTATTTCTGAAAAGTTTCAGTACAAATCAACAAAACAGATAAACACATTGATAATATAAATGCACTTAACATTGTCTAACAATATGCTGATAATTTAAATTACATTCACCAATTTTCCTTAATATAGCTGCAGTATGTGTATGAGGTAAGGCAGTGCAGCTCAAAGTCTACACAGACGCATTAGGGAGCGCATTTTTTGTGCAGATTGTTTTTCATTGATTATCTGACCTGATGGGTCCAAAATGGAAACATCATATCAAAGTGGTACTGGTCCCCTGAGCCATGGAGCTGAAGGCCTGTATGGGCTCAGATGCTGTGTATTCATTCAGTGCTGTGGTGACATGAATGGACACTCTGCCCTGAAGGTGGCCACATGGATGGTGCACGGCTTGGTTTCAAAATTAAACACTGAATTTTCAATCGGTATTTCAAAAAGAACATTTTCCCAACTAAAAAAAAATGTGTCTGATATTCATGTTCTAATGTTAGATTGACTCCAGCTTTTTTTTTAAAACATTAACCCTGTGGTTAAGTATTGTGAGGTTTTATTTATCTATATTTTCTACAAAAATATAAGTAATAAACATAAGTAAAAAAATAAAATTAGAAGAAATCCTGGACAGTATACATCATAAAATTTACAAATCAGAGGTGGAGATCAGTATCCGTCCTAGTCCCATGTTCAAGTGTAAAATTTCCTTGTTGAATGTGTTGCTGTGAACATGAGTACACAGTGAAGGCGCCCCAGCAGACGAAGGTCAGTATGCACCATGACATCTCTCTTCCAGAGCAGAGATCAGCTTGTCTCTGGCACTGCTGCAGGACTTCAGGGCCTCACTGTTCCTGCAGTCACAGACAAGCAGTGTTGATGATGGTGGACAAATTCCATCAAATGTAGTACAAATATCCAATTCATGTTCAGAAACGTGGAAAAAGAAAATGCAAATACATGTGCATTTGCATTCACTACTGTTAAATAGAAACACATGATATAGTATATACAGTCTAAAGTTTGAATCTTCCAGTGCACCTATAATAAAAAGTACAGTTTCAAAACAATATAAATGTATTGAAGAATCCAGTCATACTTTAAAAGGAAGGTATAGAACAGTGATGCATGGCGCCGAGGGAAATATTGCTGCTGAACAGCATGCTCCAGGCACAACAGCTGACCTGGGACCAGCAACACCTTCTTCATTTTCCCCTCTCCCTGTGACAGAAAAAAGTACCGTATATGCAATGTTACCACAAAACAATAAAACAAAATATATGACCAATCACTGTGTAACTCATCAGTATGTTCAATGAAGAATTAATAACTTGAATCAAGGTTTAATTATAGCCCCTTCCCTTATTTCAATACAAATTGTCAGGTTGGAACTGAGTAGGCTAACGATATGTTCTTTGCAGTCTAGACAATATAGATTGGGTTAGATATACCTTTATTCGTCCCACTCGGGGAAATTTCAGACTTTCAGAAATTTCAATTTCATAACACATTTAAACAGTCATAACAGATCAAATTTGGTACCTATTAAAAACTTGAGGTATTTAATGCAAATATTTAAATTCCAGACTTTTAAGACTCCACAGGAACCCTATTAGTCCAACAAAACTATACTAGAATACTGGAATTCTCCACAACTCACATTTTAGAGTGACCACAAATTGAGCGCTCGAAATCCTGTTCTTCATGACTGTACATTTCTCTTTCAAGATGGCACCATAACAGGCTGCCTCTTACAGCAGCTCCTAACCTTTTTTCCTACTTTAAGTTTTTCTGCCTTGACTCTTGTGGTCGTGTTTGGACAACATGGACGTGTGTAATTTTTGAAGCTTTTGTGAGGGTAGCATCCTGTTTGCTACTCTCATGGACCTCTTCAGCACCAACGGGTGATTTTGTGAGCCACAGTTGGGATGAGCAACAGCAGGTACTCCCAGGAGAGCGACCTGTGTTTCTCTAGGGACTACAGCATTGGATCAGCGGTGGCAGAGCTGGCGACATGTACCGGGGAGGAGGCGACAGTACAAACGGGCTTTCCATCGGTCCTGGTGGGTAACAGATGTTCTACCAGCATGATGGAAGACCTAATGGCTACTGCTGACCAAACTTGCAGCGGGTGTATGAGCGGAGGAACCCCAGGCTGTGAAGGATTCCTGGGTCATGGACAGTCGTTTTTTGGTTGGTTTTCTACTGGTGAAAGCGGACCAAAGTGCTGGGAAGAGTGGTGGAGGAGAGGGGGGGACTGGCGATGTATCTGAGATAATGGGTGATGGTCTAACGGTCATCTGTGAAGAGCAGCACTGAACCATTAGCAGCCAATGCTACACTACGGTGGCCTGCGAGGACATTCACACGTCAGCCTCTCAGCTCCAGACGACACATCCACAGTTCCCTCATTATCATCTCTGGGACTTCAATCATGTATACTGTCTATGTTGTACAAGAATTCAATTGTTGTATATCTGTCTACTCTGTTTTTCTCTTTGTATTCTGCTACTGTAATTCGTAATTTCCCTTAGTGGGACAATAAAGGCATCTAATCTAATCAAATTACCTTCAGGAGTCCCATCATGACCAGCAGCATGGAGAGGAAGCAGTATGACTGAAGGGCTGAACCAGAGAGGCACTTGTTCAACACTGCATCTGTGGAACACAACAACACAGGTCATATAATAGAGTGACCATATATAGATTTCCAAAAAAGGAGACACTCTGCTCTGACTCTGCTCAGCTGGAATGCAGGAAACTGTCATGAGAAATGTAGGAAATTGGGATGTTCGACTCTGAAACCTCAAATGTCCTCCTCCTGTCTGGCCTCCTCTTCTCCCTTATTCACTCTCCTTCAACATCCCTTTACCTACTTGGCTGCTTCTATCAATGTATCCATCCATCCCCGGAGTTAATAGTTGTAGTTCAGTTTTCTGTTTATCAATGCCCTTCCCCCCTTGTAAAGGTAACTTTGGTTATGATATGGTACTATATATTTAAAATTTGATCGACTGTTACCAATAGCTTCCAGAACTGCTTTCTTGGTTTCTGGTTCATCGCTGTACAAGGATGCAATTCTCAAAAACACGTCAGCAGCTTTATGTGGGATCGACGCATCCACCTGGAGACAACAGAGAGTCTCAGTGAGTTTAAGTAGTCTTTCTTGAGAAACATTTGCATGTGCATTGAACATTATGAAGGATATACACATCAGACCAAGAGCAAAAAACAACTTGCTTCCCACCTGTTGTTGTATAGTTTTCCTTGTCTCTCCCAGCTGAAGGAGCTTTTCAACAGAGGGGCTGCTAATGAAGGACTTGATTTCTGCCTAGGGGAGGGGGTAAAGCTGCAATGAAAGCTCGAATGGGAAAGTACACATTGTGATCTACGATCAGTGTAGCGTGATGTAATCTTACTGAGCAATGAGGATTGGTTGGCCTGCCTGTTAACCTCAGTCCATTGTCCTTCAGATAGTCACCATCTTCTTTATCACAGTTGTTACTTGCATCATCTTCATCCACATCATGATCATCGTCGTCGTCGTCATCATCATCTTCTTCTTCTTCATCATCATCTGGTTCTCCTTCATCGTCACTGTAGCAAGGTCAAATAAAACTACTTTCACCTTCTGTCACAAAGGAATATGGTCATAGCTTCATGAAACATGCATTTATACTCTTTTTAGATGTCATGCCAGAAGTGCATGAGGCTCAAGTTCCTCAGCAAACCGTCAGCAGGTAAAACAAAACCATTTCTACACATCTCAACTTGTCTGATTAAAAGAAATCCTGTCACTAAATACACATATTACCTGAGCGAGGCCAGCATGTCTCCTTTGTCCTTGTCCTCCATTACTTCTCTCAAAGCCTCACAGCCCTCCTCACCCAGACAGTTACCTGTTAGAGCCACAGAGTCATTTTCAACCTTTGATCAGACACCCTAACAAATTCATTCTGGACATCCTGAAATACTCTGTACTTTTGACATGGGCTTCACTCAAAAAAAAGTCAGGCATGATTAATAACCTTCTGTAGGAGAGATATGTATCTATATATGCTTTAGGTGGAGTTTGTCTTCGAGTGTGTTGAGAGCTGTTCTTACATGAACACTAGATTGTGTTTATCTAAGTTAATAGTATCTAGTGTTGCAGCAGCGTAAAAAAGCAAAGGAAAAGTAATGAATGGGAAGCTCGGGGATCTGCCTCAAGTCCTCTACACAGTAAGAACTGTAGTGTGACAACTATTATTTGTAAACTGAAGGTTAAACATGAAAACTGAAATGTCTGTATGAAAGCAACATGTACTTCACAAGAGTAAGAGCAAGTTCATCATCACTTTTTTGTGAAAAGAATTTCAGCCTGTGTACCGTTTAGATCCAGTTTCTCCATGTAATGTTTGTCCATAACAGCCTGAGCCACCACGAGCGCTGCTGCCTCAGTGATCTCCCCAAATGACAAGTTGAGTTCCTGAAGACGAGACATGTGAGCAGAGTGTTGTGACAGCGTGTGTGTTCAGAGCAGACAGAAACACAAAAGGCACAAAGCTCTGATGTGTTCTCACTTTGAGAATTGGCAGTCCTTCCATGAGCACTGCAGCCAAAGCGATGGCTCCTTCCGACCGGACCAGACAGTCGCCGAAGTTGATCACTTGTACGTTCCTCAGGTGCCTCAGAGACTGGATGGTCAAGGTATATATAGAGGTACAGGTTTGTGGAGGTAATGCTCTTAGCTTTCAGGGTACCTATGAATCCAGTAAAACCTCACCTGAGCCATGGCCAGAGTCCCTCTCCTTGTGAAGGTGTTGTCATTTAAGTTCACAACTCTGAGCTCGGAGTTGTGTCTCATAGCTGAGGCCAGTGCCACCACCCCTGCATAGTTGATACCATTCTGGGGCATGTGGATCTCCTCCAGACTGCCAATCAGCTAACATTTCAAGACAGGGCAGTGTTAAAATGAGGCCTTTAAAAGAGTATTGCATGGACCTTTATACGTCACAATCTCATGGAGTCATGTCTAAAATAGTGTCTTTCTTATCCTCTATTGATTTGGCATGTTTTAAATAGCAATCTGTGTTTAAACTTAATTTAGACAGTTTGCTCAAGAGGGTGGTAGATAATTTGAAAAAATGGATGGACACACAACACAAGAGCACAACTCTCAGCAGGAAGGACTAGTCTTATGGATCATTTACTAATACAGGTCTCCAGTACAGCTAAAATTTTGATATTGGGTCCAATATCCAGTCATAATATGAGACTGGTGCAGCCCTAGTGGTTTTCAAGCAGATGTGTTCATCTTTATTTACGAAAATCTATTTTTTTTGTTTCCAATGTAAAACTCAACAAGGATGTCACATATACATTGGATGAAAATATCTATGGTGACGAAAATATATGAGACAACTGCAACACTTGATTTCATTTCTATAGTACGAAGCAGGGATTTGTCCGTTACCTGAAAGGCTCTGGCCAGAGCACTGGCTCCTTCATTCTCCAGGCGGTTCCTTCCTGCAATGAACACTCTCAGTTTGAGTGGAGCTCCAAGGTCTGATGACCGTCTGTGGCACTCGATTAGAGCTTCAGCAAGGATCTAGACAAACCACACAGTACATCAATGTTTGTTCAATCACACATTAAAACATCTCCATAAATGCATCATTTAACATGTAACAATCACAACACACTGAGTGCTGCTCTCTGTGAGTTCACCTTTCCTCCTCCGATTCCCATGCCACAGTTGTTGAGTCTCAGCTCCTTCAGAGAGTGACAGGATGGACTCTTCAACAGATGCTCAATCCCCTTCACACCATCAGGTCCAAAAGCATTATCACTCAAGTCCAGTTCTGTCAGCATGGTCCCTGCACTCATTAAAGCACTGCCAAGAGACCTCTGACAAAAGAAAAGGGATATGCAGCAGGGTGGTGAAAATATTATGTTTGTCTCATTCCCAAACAAACCCTTAACACACTGAACTATGCAGATTAGGATTATTTAACAGTTTAGTGAGTAAGGGGTCCGTGTTTAATCAAAAGGTGGAATCCTCACCAAAGCCGTTGGGATTTCAGAGCGCAGCCGTCCAGTGAACATGTCGCTCCAATGGCATTTCTGAAAGACACGTGTCACAATGTTGTCTACACATTCATGAATTTAAGTTCTTGAGACTCCCAACATTTAGAACTCAAAAACTTGTTTGCAATTACCGCTTCTTTTACAGTAAATGTTAGGATACATTTTATATTTCGAAGCTCCTTTGATGTGGATTATATTATCTTGGAAATATTTTGATTAATCATTCAGAACTCTGCCCTCCATCATCTGTTTGCATTTGTAATTGATCACAATTCCATGCATTTACCTCTATCCCCCTCTACATTCTTTCCTTCTCTTTCTCTCTTGCTTTTCCCTGTCCCTTTAACCCCAGCTGGTCTAGGCAGATGTCCATCCTCCAGGAGTTGGGGTCTGCTCCAGGTTTCTGCCTGTTAACAATAAGTTTTTCCTCGCCACTGTCTGTCACCAATGTGTTTGCTCCTGGGGGAATCTGTTGGGTTTCTATTACAACTAATCCAAGAGTCTGGTTAGTTCAACTCTATATGTAAAGCATTTTGAGATAACTGCAGTTATGAGTTGGCACTATATAAATAAACTTTGATTTGATTTAACAAACTGTCAAATATCAACATAAAACCAGAACTTCGTTCATAGCTGCACTGGAAATGAAATGTTGAAATTCATGACATTTTTAATACTTGTAGCAGGTCTTTGCTCTCAAGAGCCTTGGCAATGACTCGGGCTGCCTCCACTCCCAAAGTGTTCCCCTCCAGGCAGAGACATCTCAGACCCTGATGCTGTTCAATTTCTCGGACCAGGTCCTCCACTGAAAGCAAGACAGAAGCCATCCAGGTCTGAGGAACACATATCCTGTCATCTGATGTGATCACCACACGATATCAAATAAAAGCTGACCTGACTCCGCTGTGTCAAGCTTGAGACCCAGGCCTTTGTAGCTTAGTTCTCCATCACTGACATGGGTTTTGGAGAGAGCATCAGCCAGCTGAGCAATGTCATCTGTTGCCATTATGACTGCAAGGAGACATCAACATAAGACTGTAAATTGGTGGGAAGTGACTGCATTCTGATCCTTTGTCCCGCATCCAACACGTTGAGGTACATGTTACTTTAAAGAAAATACTTGAATTGTAGTATACTAAAGTGAGGTCAATAACCAAATGTATCACAAAATTTACCTGAATTTTCAGAAATTTGCCAAAGACAATTTGAACAAAAATTAATCTGTCAAACACTCCCACATTAGCAGTGTTATGTGAGTATTTTCATATAGTACAGATTGCAAGTTACTCTGTAATAATAGGACACATTTTAATTACTTCAACACACTAACATCACTTATTACATTTGATTATTTTTCAATTGTTGTTAGGAGGAAAAACGCCAAACGAAGTGAAGTAGGACATATGATTGCTATATCAATAACCCACTCTGCATGATCGCAGTTGTCATATATTGACAAATTATACTACTTTAGTATGGTGACAGTCAATACATTAAAGCGGTTCGTTCGCGGCGGCTCACGTTACCGCACTGCCGGTTAGCTTCCCTAAGGCTAGTTGCGTTACTCCCGGTAATAAACGACGTCACAACTGTGTAGACTACATGTGGGCGTTATGAATTAAGTTACGAGTTTCCCGTTAATTACCAGATGTATATGGATCTCACAAGAAATAGAAAGACTCTAACATACTGTACATTGTACCTTACCGTAAAGAGTAAATGATAGCGAACACACGCTACTCGTCCGTTCTGCGCGCCGGTTGCCCAATCATGTGACGTCATGCCGCAAATTTTCTTTTTCTTCTTCTTCGAACGCTACCTTTTCTTCTTCTTTGTTTCATATCGGTTGTCAAACAGCTTGAGGGGCATTAACCGCCACCTTCTGGACTGGAGTCTGAGTCAGGACCAATTCATTGCTCCACATTGTAAAGGCCTGTTCGTTTAAAATCCTAATAACAACACAGTATTGTTAAAATCGCACCTCTTAAGACTTTCCCAGGCTGTTCATAATGGTTCGGGTATCATTTAATTTTGAGAAATAAAAGTGGGTTCTAGCATAAATACACATGAAATATCACATGAAAAAGTTTACATTTCCAAAGTGTAATTTTTGAGATGTAATTAATTATGGGTTATTATGATCCCATTTTACTGGTTCTACTCGGGGTTGAATTGATCTGTATGTGCAAGTCGAACTAAAACGATTATTAACGTGTAAGTGTAAGTTTTGTATTTCATAAATTCATCCTAGGACTGGACCCTATGGTGGGCCGGATTTAGCCCCCAGGCCGCATATTTGACACGCCTGTCTGCCTGATGACCATAAAAGATGATAACCTGCATTCTGGACTAATTATTTATATGCCTTGAAAGGATTGGTGGATCAACAGATATTTAATATTATATGTCAATAGATGCTTTTGGTCGCTGGTGCATGTCTGGGTTTTTATGGTAGATACCCATGAAATGCCACAGCTAATACTAACCCGTACCCTTTCGGCGCTTTCCCTGCCCCCTGGTGGCTCTGCGACTGGAAACTTGTTGCAACACTACCCGGATACTACACTGGGTCAAACGCTGCTAGCTAGCGTTAGCAATAGCCAGTCAGTGAATCAGTCGTATCGCAGAGAAAGTCGTGTTCCGTCCACACGTTAATTGCAGAGGCGCCAAATTCACAGTAATGCGCCTGGATGCTGATTGAAAATCGTCTGGAAACTTCTCCAATCGCGATCTTCACCGGGGTACCGTGAAGATATATCCCGTCTGAAAAAGCGCTGTAACTTAGCTAACTGTCGGTGAGTTTGCGTGCTAAACTGGGTTCTTAAAACTGGGACTTCCAGAGCCTATTATGCTAAGTAACTTAACTGGGCAGTATTTAACTTGGTTTACACGCCACTTAGCCATATTTGTCAGCAGAACAATATTTTTTGGTGTCTGTAATGGACGTTTCACGGTGCACTCGGCCTAATAAAGAGTCAAACCGTCACGCAAGCATACTTTCCACATTTTGCTACAGTTAAGCTAACTTACGGCGTTAGCATTTAGCTGTGATTATCATGTAGCCTTAGAAGCTGCAAATGCAAACTACCAGTAAATAAAGTAGGAGACAACAAAGCTTATCTTGAACAATTAACGAGTAGTTATCTTTGTGTAAGTTGTCCGTTATACGTGTTTTGCTTTCGTTGCAGCCTAACAACTCAATCTGTGGAAAGTAATATATCAGACTATCGTTAGCTTACGTTTGCCCTACGCCGTTCGTTAACGTTATAGCTAACCATTTAAAAATAGTTCAAGAGCACGCTGAAAATTTTCTTTTTTGGATGTGAATTATTTTTCTATGCCGGCTGATTTTTCAGATGGGCATAATGCGCTCTCGAATAATGTCAACTAAATGCCTGCTTTGGCGCTAGCTGTCTCCGCCTTTTTTTACGCAAGTCCGATGGTTGCTTGCATTTCAGACGAAGGAAGGCCTGCTAATCTTAGAGCGGCTATCAGTAGCTGTTCGTACGTACAAATACGAATCACTTCAAAACCTTTTGGGATATTAGTGTTAAGCGTGCCATATTGAAACTATAGCCATCAAAACTATGTGCGTTTGGCCGTGAGATCAGTCCATACAAGTCAACCTTGTTTTCACCTTTAGGCAATGGATCTCGAAAGACAGAAACGAAGGGAAGAAATTCAGAGAGCCATGAGCTTCATACAGTAAGCGTATAGTCATTTAAATAGTATTTTTTCGTATTTTAGTGCGTGTCTGTACACTGCTCACACACAGATTTCCTGTTTTTTCTCCACAGGTCTTCATTACCGTTCCCAGAGCCAGAGAGTTACGAGGTGTGCACCAAAATGTTTTTGTGCCTTTTAAATATTTGGTATAATGGTGTACCCGGGGCTACTCTTGACATTTTCAGGATGCTCCATGCATAGCTATCCTATTGTCTGTGGGCCAAGGCGTACATTTGAACTGGGACATTGTACTTTATCTCCCACTGATGTTTACTTCAATTCTCTTTCTCTTTGGAATTTTGACCTTCTCGTTTTCTTTCAACATTCTTCCTTGTGTGCCCTTTCTCACATGTCCTCATCTGTAATCCTTTCTCCCCTTTTCCACCTCAACTTCAGGCATTTTTGACACAGCTGGTTTGTAACCTGCTGGATGAGGGCAATTGTTGCTTTCGCGATGGAGACTGGCGGCAGGCAACCCACCAGTACGGCGAGGGGATCAGTGTTGCCCGTTATGCTCAGGCCGAGGCCCTTGTCATTCCCCATGAGCTGCTTGAGAGCCTCTATGTCAATAGGGCTGCAGGTTTCTACCAGATGGTGAGGGAGAAAATGATGCGTCACTTGCAAATGTTTTATGTAGACTAAGAGGGAATGGATATTTTTCACAGATATATTTTTGACAAACAAATAACAAAAGTGAAGGTGTTTTATTCTGTCAAAATCCTTAAGCATTTTATGTGTAGGATTTGTATACAGTATACTCCTTTGCAAATGTGAAATTTGAGTTGAAGTCAGTGTTTTGAGAGGTGGTTTGTTGATGTTAACTGACTGCATTTATAAGCTATCATGTAGGATAGATTTGTGTAGTAGATTTGTAGAATATCAGGAACTATAACCTTTCTGTAGAAATGTTTATATTTTTGCTGTTATTATTATTGATTGAGGTAACTCGGACAGCTTTTTAATTGAGTTAGTTTCATTTTAAGAAAATGAACCGCTCTGACTCTAATAATAATAACTAATAATACTCATGTTGTTAAGAGAAAGAGATAAATCTATTAATTAAAAACAAATGACAATAAGTAAAATTATATTTAGAAAAAATCATTCAAACAAACATGCAGTGATAACATTTTTGATTTTAAGTGTTTTTATTAGAAGTTTTGAAGAACAATACATTTACTGCAGATGTAAAATTGTAATTTAATGTCATTGTTCACTGTCAAAGGCATGAATGTGTTGATTATTCTCCTCTGTTCTCTTTTGATCTCCATATGGACACATTTTTCTTTTTCAGAGGGAGTATGAGCGTGGTGTTCAGGACTGTGACAGTGCATTGTGCCTATCAGAAGGCAGTCGAAGGGCTTTGTACCGCAAAGCGCTGTGCTTGCGGGAGATGGGACAACTCAGAGAGGCTTATGAGTGTGGAACAAAGTGTCTCCTCACAGCACCTAATGTATGTCCTCAGCACAGAAGATATTTATGTTCTTGGACTTTGTGCCAAATTATTTTATTGTTCTCATTCATCATTTAATTGTTCTTGGAAACAGAGGCATAGTCTTTGTTTATTGTCATGGTTTGTTTTCCTTTATTTAATCATAATCCTAGTCTCTGATATCTGTTTGTGTTTATCTTCCAGGACAGGCAGGTGGGTGACTTAGCCCAGGATCTAGCTACTAAACTGGGTCTGAAGGGTCGTAAAGCATATATCAGTCATCAGACAGAGTCAACAGCAACTGATGGGGAGAGTCACGGGGAAACTTCTCCACCGTCAGGAGAGGTTAGTGAGGATCTCGGTGTGAAATTACATACATGTGGAAAGTGGTGACTGAAGGAGGCTAATGACGGCTTTTCTATTTTTTCCTTAGATGTCCTCTAATGGGATAGAATCTCTAGGAGACGTAGCACCAGGTAAGGGAAATCTGGGACAGAGTTGCTATTTGTTTAAGGCCTTAAATTGGGTGACAAAATGCATTGAATTATACAATTAAAGTTTTTTTTTCTTTAAAGTGAACTAGAATCAAACGTGTGCATGTATTTGGCTGTAAAACTTTGTATTGCTCACTCTAACAAAAGTGTATAATCACACTAACATGGAACGGAATGAATATTAAGTCAAATCGTGTGGGATAGTTGTTCTTATCTGTAAATCTGAGAGAAATAAGCTAAACTTGTTTATATTAATGTTTCTTGGATCAAATGTTGTTGTATGTTCAACAAGATTTGGCTACCTTTTAATGTTTGTAGGTACTACAGAAAATTATTAATTAGTAGCTTCATTTTGGGAAATAAAACCACAAATTACAAACATTGAATACAAAGGTTCTGGAAGTCAGAAAATCACAATAAAAATGCCACCAAACACACGCCAATGTGTCTATTTTTGATGGAACTCAGTATTTTTTTCCTTTGCACTGTTTTTCCTATGATGTGATGCGTCTGATGTTGCATTCAATATGGATTTAAGGAAATATAATCAGGTTAAACCAGTAAAACCGCTGTTACAACATATGCTTCTAGTCTGACCACTTTCTTTGTCTCCCAGTCATTGATCATGCATCCATTGCTATTGTTCTGTTTCTAAGATGATCTGTCAAGTGCACAGTGCATCCCGGCACCTTTAGCTACACCCATCCCAGTCAGCGATGACCCTGCAACCCCTGAAGTAACACCCTGCGATGACTCGTCAGACAGTCCCAGCAGCCAGCCCCTTCCTCCTATGCAGTACTCCGTTCCAGTGTCGGAGCACACGGATGAATGCAGTATCAAGGAAAAGCTCGATGGTCTGCTGGAAAGCATCCCCAAGAAAGTCAGTGAGGTGACTAACGGACACGTCAGATTTTAACCAACCATTGTAAATAGATTGAAAGTAGGAATCATGATTATTAACCCTTTCATTCATGAATTATAGATTATGATTTTCTGTTAACTGTGACATCAAGACTCATTCATACAAGCGGAAAAAAACCCTTTAAAATAGCTGTCCACTATAGTATCCACCATGTATGAATGAGTTAAATGACCACACGAGACAAACGTGCTTCAGTGGGATTATTATGCAATATTATGTTGTCAGTGTGGGTTTAGTTTGTGAAATGGAAACCGTTCTGTAATAATGTTTGCCTTTGCTTGCTTTCAGAGTCCTGTCCAAGGTGCTATCCCTACTAATCTTCCCAACACAGCAGTGGGTCTTCGGTCTCCTTATTCCCCCAGCCTTCCAACTCCTTCGCCACAGCTTCCTTCTGCTTTCTTCAGTTCCTCCATCAATGAGCCGTTCTCGCAGCTGGTGCAGCGGGATCAGGGCTCCACCCAGGCGCAGGACGCACTGGGAAGCTTCTCCACTGGTACCACCGATGGAGAAGGGAAGGCAGGAATCATCGCTGGAGGTCTAGATTCTTTGTCTGAGTACACTCTCCCCGGTGAGTAAAATACTGAAAGCATACGGATGGTAAAAACCAAAAAATACTATTCTAATACTTCAGCAAATAGTCTTAGCATGAGACTGAAAATGTTAAACATTTCTAAATACTTTTATCTTTTCTGTCTATGTTTTGTCCATTCAATTTGAGGCAAAATAAATGTCCCCTTACGTCATTATCTCAGTTTACTCCCACTTCATTGCTATAGCAGAGCTACTGGGCGGATGGCTAGACCTGAGATGTGTGCTAGCACAGACAGCATGACTCAGCAATATTACAGAATGATGTCTGACATCATTGTCCTTGTTTTTCTTTCAGGGGGACGAGTGTGTCACAGCTTTATCCCTGGACTGCGGAATCCTAGTGCTGCCCATGCAGTATGTAATAATCTGACATGGAGTTTAATATCCTGTTTGCATTAATTTCAACATAGGATTTTCTGTAACATGACCAAAATCCCAAATGCAGGCTATTGTGTCCAGCTAACAATAAATAACATTTTTGGGGGGAGAAATATTAAAGGTTTTATATTATTTTTTTCCAACTCGTGGGACCCGCTTTTGTGGAATTGTTTGACACGCCCCAAATCAGCTTGTACCACAACCTGGTACAGACTCACAATCTGACCTGCACTTGCAACTAATCAGAGATACACATTTTAAAGTGAACCAAAACATCAATTGCAAGTACATGTGACAAACATTCTTTGTGGCACTTGTCAAAAGCATTACCTGTGCTGCTCTTATCTAACAATATGATTTATTTTAACCTGCTGTAGGGAATTTATGCATAATGATGTACATATTTTTCTGTCTATGCTCAATTTATTACCTGCTCTGTCAATAAAGTGACATTTAGTTGACCTGAACCAACCTGCAGGTTACCTGCTGATCTGAGTCACTATTAGGTGTTTCCCATACATGTAATTCATACTGATATACAGACATTTCCCTTTACAAAGTGAAAGTGAAATTTAGGACACTGACGTGAACCGGCCCCACGTCTGTGCCTCTCGTATGTTGGACCTTACACGGAAGTTTTACAACTTGTAACCTCAATGATGTGAGCAGACAACTGGCTGTATCAGAGCCAAAATAACTCAGTTTTAAGTTTGATCCATCATATTGGGCACCTGTGTAAGAAGCAGATATGTAGCATTTATATGGCAAAACCTCACCATTGGAAACCGTGACTAGTACTAGTTTTTCAGACAAACTCGTGCTACTGAATGTAATTTTGTGTTTGCATTCAAAGTTATCAAGCCACCCAACTGGATAGCTCAGTTGGTAAGGCACATGGGCTGGTGCATAGGGGACCCGGGTTCGATTCCCAGGATGAGCGTCCATTGGGTTGTGTCAGGAAGGGCATACGACTTAAAAAAAAACTGCCAACCAATATGTAAATTGGATTCGCTGTGGCGACACTGGAAGGGAAAAAGCAGAAAAAAATCATCATCCTTCCAAGTTATGAAGCCGCAAATGTGAGCAAAACAGTCACGCTATTGTGGCCCTGACCCATGTCATTTTCATAACAGGTGCTACTCCTCTCAGTTGTTCTGTTCAGAATAACCTTATTCTATGTCATGTTTGTTTGTGTTATCTTCATATGTTTCTTGCATCAGAGCCTTGAGGAACATTGCCAAGTATTGTGCAAATAAAGCAGTACAGAGTGTGATTCACATTTCAAAGAAACAATACAGTGCACTATGAAGCGATAGATGATTTTAATGCCACACCACATGCATTACACCATAATGTTGCACAGCCCTTAGTGTGGCAGAGTGGGGTTTAATTTATAATGGGGATTGTTGTGTTTCATTGTTATTTATTATATAATTATTTATTTAGCCTAGTGTTGCTGTGTATATTTAATTTTTAACAACTCTTCCTTTTCTTCCTCCTAATCAGAATGGTCCGGCAGGAACCAACCTGTCTCTCCTCTCCAGAAATCCTCTGGCAGCCACACATGAGTTTCGACAAGCCTGTCATGCCTGTTACAGCCGCGTAGGTAGGTTTAAATAGTTTGTGAATCTCCCATTTTGGGATTAATAAAATACTTCTATTCTACAAATGAGTCATTAGCTGTGTTTCCATATAGTTGTCAACCAGTTTTGAAAGGAATTTTTGAAACGGTGTAAAGAAGCACAAGGTGAATTACGAATATTGTGTCATGACAAAAAGCAGAAGAATCAAACAAGACTGGTCACCTGAGCCACCTAGAAAAACAGATTTGTTTTCAACTGGAGAAACAGCTGCTCAGTGATTTTTAGAAACGAAAATGCTCCCTGGTCATCCAGTCAATTTACTTGATTGTTGACTGTTAGAACTTGTTCAGTAAAGCAAAGCCAATTCAGAACCTCAGGCAAAACTGTGCTAGGGGCCCTCTTACCTGACCCTCAAAATGGAACCTTGTTAGTTATGCGCCTCCGAGGCCATAGGCTATGCATACCAGCAACCAAAAGTCAGTTATTAGTGTCAAATGCCTGGAAAACACTTCTCCAAATTAAACTTAGTTATTCTTCAACCATTTGGAGTATGGATAAAAGAATGAGCACTTTTAAATGTCACAACCTGTAGTTTGTACTACAGCAGTCACTTGCTGTTTATATTATATGTAAGAATCTGTACACTTGGAAGCTCAAATAAATTTCACATTTTTTTTCTTGTGAAAATGTGGGTGCATAAAGTTGTAGTTGGTAGGCATGGAATAACACCATTTGCCAACAGTCTTGTGCTTAAGACATTGAAGGAAACAGTTACTTTCCCGTAGCAGCCTCTGAGCAACAATTCTTTCTTTTTTCATTCAACTGATGTTACACTATCCCCATCCTTCTGTGTCCTATCCATGACTGCTGCGTGTTATGGAGTAAGGCAATACATTATTTTTAAAGTCATTTGAAGTTTTCCTAGCCTAAACAAGACCCGTTTGCTTATAACTTCAGTTTTTGACTTGGCCAACAAAATGCACATTTTCTTTGTTGGCAGGCCCACGAGTGATGGACTACAAATACCAGCCAGAGGCAGCGCACCGCTGCAAGCGGGACGTGCTACTGTGTCGCCTCAAAAATACAGATGATCCCACCTGGAAGAGGATCCGGCCCCGGCCTGCGCGGAACAACTTTCTTGGAGCATTTGTGCTGTGTAAAGGTATGACTCCATTTAAAACCAGCATTTTAAGTGACAAGTCGGATATATATGTGGATGTTAGCAGGTCTTAAGCACCTACCAGCAGCGAGGTATAATTCTGTATCCCACAGAGGTGCAAGAGCGTCAGGAGTGTCAATATGGGGAGAACTGCACCTTTGCCTACTGCCAGGAGGAAATTGATGTATGGACCCAAGAGAGGAAAGGTGCACTGAGCCGAGAACTCCTGTTTGATCCACTGGGCAGCACAGAGCGACGTGCGCTCAGTGTCACTAGACTCCTGCAGCTCCACATGGGCATGTTCATGTTCCTCTGTGAGGTAAGTATGTAAGAAAAAAAAACTGTTTAGCTTATTGTTAGTTATTAAAACTATAGTTTGCTGGGTTTCATCGACATCTCATTTCTGTTTCAACAGGAATGTTTTGACAGTAAACCCCGCATTATCAGCAAACGCAGCAAAGAAAATTTAGCTGTCTGTTCAAACCTTACAGCTCGACACCCCTTTGACGATAACAAGTAGGTGATTCTCTTTATAAACATTTATACATTTTGTTTGGTTTATTATCTCCTAAGGAGATAACTTATCTACTTGCAATTGACACTGAAGTATTGTTTAATTTTTTCCAACATTATTAGAAGGTAAATGATGGAATGCCATAATCGGGCTCATGATGGAACTGTTTACAGACCACATGACCTTTTTGTTGTCAATAAGTTGGATCATTTTTACGTTTACAGGTGCCTGGTGCACGTAGTGAGGTCAGCAAATGTGCGCTACAGTAAGGTGCGCCCTCTGCACCCACTCTGCCAGTTTGATGTGTGCCGCCATGAAGTTCGCTATGGCTGCCAGCGTGAGGACAGTTGTTCCTTTGCACACTCTGTCATAGAGCTAAAATGCTGGGTGCTGCAGCAGGACACTGGTGGGTCAAATACATATAACAATGTTAGTTACATGGGACAACCTTTATCAGGTCTTCAAAATGTGACAATGAAGGTCAGCAGTTGACTATTAATCATGTTCACAATGTATATAATAAAATAAGATGCACAACCTTTTTTTTCAGGCATCACTCATGAAGAGATGGTGCAAGAGTCTAAGAGACACTGGCAAAGGCTTGAACACAATTCCCACAAACAGCACAAGGTAAAACAGGGATGCCACTGAAACCTGTTTAAAATCTGTTCTGGTGAAACCCTGTGGTAATACGTGAGCAGGAGAAAGGCTCACTGTCAGCTACATCAGTTTATTTTGGTTACTGAATTTCAACTACATAACCATGTCATTGTTAAATCGAAGAGGTTATTTCATCTGACTGAATGTTTTCATGTCAAAAAGGATGAAATTCCAAGGTGTGATTTATGTTACTGTTTTTCCACTTATGTCTGTTTACAGCCCCACCATATTCCTCATCCGAGCAGCAGCCTACCTACAGGAGGAGTTGGTGGTATGGGTGGCAGTAGTGGAGGAGTTGCAGATGGCCTTGGTGGGGGTGGTGTGAGCCCAATGGGTGTTGGAGGGTTAGGAGCAGCAAGAGGCCGTCCCCTCAACCTGAAAATGAAGTTTGTGTGTGGTCAGTGTTGGAGGGAAGGGCAGGTCAACGAGCCTGACAAGAACCTCAAGTATTGCACTGCCAAAGCAAGACACAGGTAACACCTGGCACACAAGCAACCCACACCTCTGCCCACTGTCTTCCATGACTCGAAGGATAGTTTTACCCAATATTTTGTCACTGCCAGTATATTGACTTTCACCATTGTTAGAAAGTAGGCCACTGAACTATTTTTTTTTAATTTATTTAAATTTATTCAAACCAAAAAATAACAAAAACAAACGAGGTAAAAAAAAACAACAAAAAAACAAAATCAGACTCTTTGAAGTTCGAAAAGGGTGTAGGATGAAGTGAAACACTTATCTAGTCCTAACCCCTTTTACAAATTTTTAAATC
>JAPTHA010000012.1:3463953-3484668 GCA_029814585.1 Gymnapogon annona | reverse complement strand
TCCAAAGCCATGAGTGGCTGCAGTGCAAGGGTGCCAAGGTGACAACACACACAGTCAATATAAATAAGAAATAAATACGATGGACAGTGCAATATTGCACAACAATGTAAACAGTACTGAAAACAGTGTAAATATTACACATCAATGTAAACAATACCATAAACAGTGAAAATATTACACATGTAAACAGTACTGTAAACAGTGAAAATATTACACATCAATGCAAACAGTACTATCAACGGTGAAAATATTACACATCAATTACCCAATAAACAACTGCGACCCAAAGCCCTCCCCCATTACATGTTGCCAGTATTCAAGTAATTTAGTGTCTTGTTGAAGCTAGAGGTTTGGATTTTTTTACATTACATTTCATGATATTATTTCAGTCCACCTGGTACTTAAACAGCAGATGGACTGGTGTTTGGTGCTATGGTGGTCTGGAAGATACTTATTAGGATCTCTCATGCACTGTTTTTGCAATAGCTGACCTTGAAGTCTCCCACAAGGCCGAGTCCACATTCAGTACAAACCCTGTGTAATATAAAGTGGGGATTGAGAGTGTTTTGTGTACGTTGTGTAACAGTTGTCACACCATCTGTATGTTCCGCACCTGTGGAACATACAGATCTTTGCCCTCGGGGCTGTTTCACATGACTGTAACCAAGGAATAATTGCTACTGGAACTTAAGCCCCTTGTTTATACACTACCTGTGTGTACTGCCTGTCTGTGTGTACTGCCTGTCTGTGTGTACTACCTGTCTGTGTGTACTGTCTGTTTGTTTCTGTCCTCTGCACCACCGCCTTCTGCGCGCACGCGGACTACAATGCGTCTACAGTGGGCGGGGCTTTTATGAAAACGTCGGCCCGCACGTGTTTTTACATGTGATCGGGACGACATTTCGACGTCGGTAAAAAGTGGTGACAGGCATCGAGTTCACAGATCCCATATTAGGTTTTCGGGTTGTTTTTTTTTTTTTTATAGGCCATTCATTTTAATAGAAGAAACACAAAAGTTATTTTACATAAATTTCTGGTGTGTTCGCTCTACATCCAGTGCACCCTTGTTTTTGTTTACTCATACTAACTCCACATGTGAGTGTGGACGGAAAAAATTACCCCCCAGGTAAGACAGTTTAGTCCAAAACGACACGAACTAGTTGGATATATATGTAGGTCAGTCTTTAAGGCTTTGTCTTCGACCCCTGTACTTTATTTTGCTCTTGTCACGTTTTTTGTTAATGTATTCGCTGAGACATATATAACTCGGTCAACCAATGGGAGGCGACTAAGTTGAAGGAAAACGGCCATTATTGGCTTGTTTGTTCCGCCCCTTTCTGAACAGTCCGCCAATCAACACAAGGCGGAGGTAGGGTTTTATTAAGGGGAGGCGGGGCATGTTCTTCCAGCATCGACTGAAGCCGCTCGGATACGTAATGTCAGAGGAAGTCGGCGAAGTCTAAGAGCTGGATAATACGAATCGAGTGGTCATTTATCGACTCTTAAAGCGGGATTTTGTCGAGTGGAAGTATTGGAGGCAAACCTGTTGGCGGTTAGCGGGGCAGATCTGTCACAAAAAAGTATCACCTTGTCAGTTTGTCTTGTAGCGACAACAGCGGTAAAATGTCAGTGGAGCCGATTATCATCAAACTGGAGACCGTCACGGGGGCGTCCAGTTCATTCCCAGTTGTTCTGAAGAAAATCATGGAAATGCCTCCACCAAATATACTTGACGGCGACGACGGTGAGTCCAGCAAAAGTGACGCGTAGGGAAAACCAAGCGACGTATGTTCAAACGAGTACAGCCTATGCAAATCACCATAAACCCACGAGTAAAGCGTGAGTGTAATAACCACGGTTAAAAGTGAGCCGGGTATTATGTTATATTTTCGACATTCCGTCTGAGAGACACAGCGTCACTGTTGTGCACCGATAATGACGCGTTATCCCTGTGAGGAGGCTGTTCTATACGTTGAACATGATGTTCCCATGCCTCGTGCACGATGACCTATCTCACCATCACGCTTGTGGGTGTTTTGTTTGTTTCAAGTGTTTTCTCTGGTTTCTCTAACATGTACCAAGTCATCACTAGTCAACGTTTGGTGTCAATGTGACCCTTTAAATCTTTCTTGAAGACATGATGTGTGCAATAGTGAGGCAAAGACCTGCAAAAGATACTAAATATTCTCCAAATAAATGTAATAAATCACTAACGTGTCTAAATGAAATGAAAGCGGACAAAAACACATATTAAAAAAAAAAAGTGATTTTGAGGATTTTGTAATTATGCCTCATGTTTAAAAAAAGAATGCTCCAAGAGCAAAATGTTATAAGGTCATGTTGAATTGCTGTTGAATTACACTTAGTCAAAAATAGTTGTGTTTTGTGTTGAAAGAGGTGTTAAGGTCATTTGCTGAACACTTTGACCACTCTCATTCACATCGTGCACTGTGTATGATCAGATGTCTTGGATAGCACAAGTTCTATTTTATCAGCATATTTTGATATATTTCCTAGTGAGAAGACGGTTTAATTTATGTGAATATTTTAAAAACCCCATTATAATTTAGAATGTGTCTGCTATGAAAACATCTGTCTTCAAACCACAAGTAACGGCCTGATTGCTCTCTAGTTACCATGGCATTTATGGACAAATTCCTTATGGAAAAATTTGTACTCTTTATTGATTTTGTTCTTCTTTGTGACCGTTTCCTTCCGTGAACCTTACAGCATCAGCAAATGTAATATTTGGCAAACTGGTCAGGCGTGTTGACACTATGCTGATGCTTGACAGGAACTCTTTTTTTTTTTTTTTTTCCGGGGCAGTTATGCATTCCCAGGCACATATACAGAAGTTATGAAAAAGGTACAATACAGGCCAAAAGTTTGGACACACCGTCTCATTCAATGCGTTTTCTTTATTTTCATGACTATTTACATTGTAGATTCTCACTGAAGGCATCAAAATGATAAATCTATCATTTAATAATAAAGTAATATGAATTTGAACAGTTGTCCAATAGGGCTGTGGGCTGTGTATTAACCTGATTTCTGCAAAACACAACTGATGGTTCCAACTGCATTGATAAAGCAAGAAATTCCACTAATTAACTCTGACAATTAGTGATAATTGGTGAAAACCATTTCAGGTGACTACCTCTTGAAGCTCATCCAGAGAATGCACAGTGTGCAAAAAAAGTGATCAGAGCAAAGGGTGGCTATTTGGAAGAATCTAGAATATAAAACATGTTTTCAGTTATTTCACCTTTTTTTGTTCATTACATAACTCCACGTGTGTTCATTCATAGTTTTGATGCCTTCAGTGAGAATCTACAATGTAAATAGTCATGAAAATAAAGAAAACACATTGAATGAGAAGGTGTGTCCAAACCTTTGGCCTGTAGTGTATATCAGTGAAGTATATGAACTCACAAAATGATTTTTGCTTTATTCTTTTCGTAGCCCACAACCTACAGTTCCAAGATAAGCACAAACACATTTAAAAATAGACCTAATACGAACAGACATTCAATTATAAACAAGAACAATACACTGAGTTAAAGAATTGTATGAAATATGTACTTATAAATGAGTAGATACGTATGGCGATCCAGTCGACTGCATCTCCATACATACAAATATATGTTTATGTGTGTATCATTTACACTAATGATTTGTGCTGTCAATATGTGCAGAGTGCAAATTAGAGTTTTACACAGAGAACAAATGTAAGTTTGTGAGTGGATGAAGGGGGTACTGGCACTGTGTGGCTCATGAAGTATTAATGTGACGGTCTGGAGGAAAAGTTCTTGCATCTGGCTGTTTTGGCATACATTGTATTATCTGCTGGGGGACATAAGTTCAAACAGGTTGTGGCTGGGGTGTGATGGGTCTGCTGAGATGTTTCCTGACTCTGGTAGAGTATAATGGTGGACAGTTTAACATACATGACTTTCTTCATAGTCCTGATTGTTAATTTCAGTCTGTTCCTATCCTGGTTTGTGACTGAACCCAACTGGTGGATGTACAGAAAACTGACTGGATTATTTGCAAAGTAGAACCTGGATCAGCAGCTCCTGGAGCAGGTTGAACTTCCTGAGCTGACGCTGGACAAACATCCTCTACTGGGCATTATGGAGTCTAGGTTGGGTGTCCACTGTAGGTCCTGGGAGATGGTGGAGCCCTGAAATCTGAAGGTTTCCACAGGAGTTGCAGTGTTTTTGAGAACATTTCTAAACAATATAAATTTACTCCAATTAACACCGGAACAATCTAACTCAATCGAATAAACGCTCAAGGCAGAGGAATTCTTCAGTGCGCTCCATAAAGTGTCAAATAGCAGGCACGGGCTCCAGATGGCTTCCCTGCTGAGTTCTGCAAACACTTTGTCCCCTCTTTTTCAGAACGCTTAAAAAAATCTTTGAAGCTAACCCTTCCAGCCGCTCTCTGTGTCTCTGCTTAACACAGGTATGAAAATCATAAGTAAGACATTAATAAATGGAGTAAAAAAGGTCATTGCTTCTATTTTACATCCAGATACATTCAAAGATGGTTCCCTCCTAGTGGTTGCCTGTTACAGCAGCTCCGTAACTTTTTCCTACTTAAGTTTTCTGCCCGACTCTTGTGGTCGTTTTTATTGGACTCCTTTACAACATGGACATGTATCATTTTTGAAGTTTTTTGTGAGGCAGTGGCTGTTTCTTTTGCCACGTTCACGAAATCCCGGACCTCTATCCACCATGAGTTCGCGAGCCAGTGTGTGTCTACTGCTGAGATGATCAGCAGCGGTGTACACCGGAGAGGACCCGCGTGTTTACGGTATCAGGCAGTGGGTGTAGTGCTGGTATCGTGTGTACCGGGAGGTGGATTTATGTGACGGTACAACGACGTACAACCGGAGTCTCCATCGGTTCGTGTGTGTGACGGTTGAGCTACTCAACCGTTCCTACCAACTGTCTTCCATCGTGATGGAGACGTAATGGCTTTCAGCATCGGGTGTGCTAGATAGCTTGCTGCTCGCTGTACCTGCTGTAAGACATTCTGGCTAATAAGACTCTACGGGACTCTTTTAGTTTTTTTTGGTTGTTTTTTCCACCGATGTGGTGTGGCGTTTGAGTGAGTGATCTTCGGTGGAGTGATCTGTGTTTGCAGTTTAAAGACGTTTATGTTTCAACTGTTAGCGCTTAGCAGCTGAGAGCGCTATGCTAATGGTGACTGTGGACCCTTTCACTGCAGTTTTTCTCTCCGAAGGACACATTCAGCCCCTTGTTATCGTTATCATCTCTGGGACTTCAATCATGTATACTCCAGGTTTCAGTTTGTTGTGTTTCTGTTCTGCTCTTTTTTTTCTACCCTGTGTATTGCGCTGCTGTTTCTGAAATTTCCCCTCTGGGGACTAATAAAGGCATATTCAATAAAACAGGATTCATAAAAGAAAGTCATCTCATAACACTCGGAAGCTAATCATTTTAAATCAACATTGAAACTGAAAGCCATATTTCTCTCACTAGATGTGCAGAAGGCTTTTTGATGGAGTGAACTAGAGCTTCCTTACAAAGTTTTGGGTTCGGAGAGTCATTTATCAATTAAACTAAGGTATTCTTAAGGAAATCTTCATGGAATCCCTTGCATCCCCCAGTACATGACAAAATATGAATATCAAAGAGTCCCTACCCCAAGGAGGAGGAGGTCAGGTATCTCTGGATCTTGTTCGCGAGTGGGGGGAAGCTGGAGCGTGAGATCGACAGGTGGATCGGTGCAGCGTCTGCAGTGATGCTATCACTCTATCGGTCCGTGATGGTGAAGAAGGAGCTAAGCCAAAAAGGTGAAGCTCACGATTTACTGGTCAGTCTTCGCTTCAACTCTCACCTATGGTTAAGTTTTTGGTCATGACCAAATGTGGCTGTAGTGAGTTTCCTCCGCAGGGTGGCTGGGCGCACCCTAAGAGATCGGATGATGAGCTCAATCACCAGGGAGGAGTTCAGAGTAGAGCCACTACTCCTCCACATCAAGAGGAGTCAGCTGAGCTGACTCAGGCATCTGTTTTGGATGACCCCTGGACACCTCCCTATGGAGGTGTTCCTGGCATGTCCCACTGGGAGAAGGCCCTGAGGCAGACTGAGGACACGCAGGAGGGACTACGTCTCTCGGCTGACCTGGGAACACCTTGCGGTCCCTCCGGTGTCTGGGGAGAGGGAAGTCTGGGCGTCCTTGCTTGGATTGCTGCTCCCGTGACCTGGCCCCAAATAAGCAGTAGATAATGGATGGATGAATATCAAAGACCTCATTAGCCACAGAACACAATCATTTTGTACAGTTGATATATTGGTCCTACTTCAAGAACCATACTCATCATCTGTTATTTTTCTATTATTATAATTATCTTTTACCTCTTGTGTGCTGTAAAATCTATTCATGCTGCTGTATATTTGAAATATCCTGGAGTGGGACTAATAAAGGAATATCTAATCTATTAACTCATTTTCATGACTCCCTCAGTTATTCCCTCAACTTGCTCTGTGTTGGTAGATGGGATGTGGCAGCTTTAACCTCACACTTTCAACTTCCCACAGGAAATATTAGACATTTAGGGATCCACGTATCCCCAAGCTGTCGGAGTCTTTATACTTAACTACACCCCACTACTCAAATCAATACAGATCGACCTCCTCCACTGGAAAAGTTTGCCAATTTCTCATTCAAAAAGAGTTTCTGTGGAAAACAAATGTTGGTTCTCCCCAAAAATATTTTTTTTTTCATCATAATCCCCACTCTGCCAAACCCACCCTGCTTTAAATCCTAAAACTCTACATTTACTCATTTTTATTGGAAAAACAAACGCCCCTTCATGTTGTAGTTTCCACAGGAACACTGTGATTACATTTTGATTCACGGGGTGCCGGGATGAAAATAACCCTTGAACTTTTCAACATGGCAGGGAGCAATGAGGGACTCGTCAGAAATAGATAAACATAGCTTTTATTAACCTTCTTCTCCTGTTAGCAGTGATGTGAAGTCAGGAGAAGCAGACGAAAAGAAAAAAGATACAAACAAATAATACTAAAATAAATGTTGATATTTGTCTGTTGAGCTGTTCTATAAACATATTTTCCGTCCAGAGGACAACAACGCTCATGATAATTTTCTTTTGTTGGTTTTAAAAGTTTCACATCCGTACACATCATTTTAAGAAATATCTGCATCAAGGTGGAAATGGGAAAATGGGGTTAAAACAGTGTAATATGTAGGACACATCTACATCTACACTGTACACAGAGCCACACGATACTGAAAAACCACAGTATCGTGGTTTTACGATACTGTGGTATCATACCTCACATTGTGAATGTGAGGTATGAGGTTCCCTCAATCCTCCTCCTAGCAGGATATTGTGGTGGTTTTAACAGTATCTGAGGGATTTATCTATTTTTGCATCTCTGCTGGTCGTCGAGTTGATACATCATTTCCAGATTTTGATGTAATAGTGCAAATAAACATAGCAGTGCCTTCTGCACAAACATAACTTTAATCCACTATTACTGTTACTGGTTGTTATGTCTTCTTCTGATCACTTGGTATTGTGGCATAATTGTTTTCAAAAGTACTTTTTTTAGATACACGTGGCAATGCAAGGGCAGGGTGAGATCTTTCCACTGGTACCTGTTCTTGCTGGTGTCATGTGTGGACGGAAAGCTGAAACGATATAAAACCTTTGAACTGACCTAATTTTTGTTGTTGTGTGTACATTGCACAAGTAAAACTTGGTCACAGTACCGACAGCTCTTGTTTTAAATGATCTAAGATGTGTCTTTATCTAATGAGCAATGTTTTTTTCCATTAGTGTGATGGACCAAAAATGTAGTGTCCATCTTTTTTTTTTTCCTCTTAATCTGGATTTAAACAAATTTTCTCTTTGTGTGTGCAAGGGTTGTCATGGCACATGGTACCAAATATCTGAGTATTCATTTGTACCTTTGCTTTCTGTTCCATCTTTTATTGCAGACACTGACAAGGAGAAACTGTGTCTGGGGGATAATGTGGAACTTGTTGGGGGAGGGAGCGATATGGGTCCGTCTGCTGCCCTCACTCCAGCCATCTGGGAGAAGACCATTCCCTACGATGGTGAGAACTTCCACTTGGAGTACATGGACCTTGAGGAGTTCCTCATGGAGAATGGCATCCCCACTGGGCAAAATGATGAAGATGATGAAGTCCAAAAGTCAAAGAAGAAATCAAAGCCTTCCCTGTCAGTGCAGGCTAAGGCAAAGTCTACAAATGTAGCCCTGATGCCCATTCAGGAGCTGGACCAGTACACAGAGGAGGTGGTGGTCATAACCAAGAGTGACTTGGATATCACGTCTGACGTAACAACTGGTGAGTTGACCGAGGGGCATTGGATCGGGATGTATATTTAAGGGACTGTAAAGTGATCCTTTACATTAGTTAACTGCTATTTTTAAGCCAACCTAGTAGGGATGAGAAGATTATCTGATGTGTATCAATACACAGAGAAACACATCCATGAGTATACTGCTAGAGAAGCAGAGAGGGAATTAAAATTTTGGAATGATAGAGACATGCCCGTTATTGAATGTTTGGAATCTATATATACTAGCGTGTACCGTGGATTCGCAGATACGTACACTGCACACTGAGATACACCGTGATCAATACTATATTGATTCAGCAAGGGAGCAAGACGTTCATCATGAGAAACATGCAGAAAAATGACTTTGGAAACATGTCAGAAGAATGAATTTATCCTTCTCCTCTTTTGCCCTTTTACACCTTCACCATATCTAAATATCTGGGATTGTAATCTCTATTTTTATTCAACTAAATTATTCCTAAAAAGATTAAACTAAAGAAATGTTTTCTAAAATGTGTTGGTAAATTAAAATGAACAATTTATTCATGATGAAAAAGTTAGGATACCATTGTCATCATCATTTAAAAGATAAAATCCTGAAATGGCTTCTCTAACAATATTCAGCTTGTTTGCATTTTGTCCACTCTTAGTAATAATGAACACAAGAATGCCCCAACTTTTCCTGTCAAATATATTGAAGTTTTGAACATATTTAAAAGATTCATTTCTGTACTTCAGTCTCCTTTGTATATGAGCTCTGTATCTTAGTACTGTTCTAAAAAAAATCTCGAGCCCAGGTATTTATATGATAAAGAAAACTAAGAGGTCCTAAATTTTTTTCATGTGGCTGTATGCAAGGCACGTGTTCCGAAATTGCAGAAAAAACAGTTTGTGAAATGTAATGGTTTTATTTGGTAAATAATCAAGCTCACTGAATTGCACTCCACATTGTTTTACCAGAATGAATGTGCCGTGTAACCTCTCAGTTTCGTGATTTGGGTGTGAATTGCATCATGATATATAAAGTTCTCTGAGAAGGGTTGTGTCACTGAGGATGAAACTTGGATCCACCAGTTTGACCCAGAGCTGAATTCTATTAGGAGAGTGGCATCCAAAAGGAGCAGATGGACCTGTGAAATTCTGAGGTCTGTTAAATAAATGGATAAAATTAACTTTTTAAAAAAATATTTGTCTGATCTTTTTGACTCTTCTACATAAGGGATGTTCCTTATGTAGAAAAAGAGCTGTTATTGGCACCAAACTGCATTCTGAATACATCAACAATTGTTTGCAGATGGAAAAGTCAATAACTAATTAATAAGTCTTTTTCTGTACTTGATTCTGCATAATTATTAAGCTGAACATCAAATTCAGTTCATATCCTCCATAGATGGACTGTGTATTCAGATCAGACAGGATGTTTTATTAAATATGATCTGAGTGGAACGTTAACTTGATAATGGTGATGGTGATCCAATGATAATGGATAGATAATATTGTTTGGTTATGCCATCATCATCATCATGTTAAATCCATGATGTTAAAAGATGCTCGTCACAATGTAGCTGGTTAAAAACCTTTGGCTTTTCCCTTTCACAGGGAATGTAGTTCGCATAGTTTTTTTTTTTTCTTGGATGCCCTTCCTGATACATACCTTTGTATTTTATCAGGGCTGGGTACTGGCACAACAAAACATTTGGAAACAGTTAGTAGGCAGGAGCATATAGGGTCTTGCTCAAGGAGCCTTACTGAACGCTCATCTCAGCAATCAAATCCAGATCCCCCGTGCACCAGCTCAGTGCTGTATTTGAGATTCTCTACTTAGGTGTAGAGAATCACTCTCTCATTCTCAGGTGTCATTTAACTGTCACAGAAGAAAGAGGAGAAGTGAGTTCACATCATTAAAAGAGAGCCAGGCAACCTTAAAACGGTAGAAAATGATGATGAAATATGCAGGTGTTCTAGAGGTGAGTGTGGAAATGTTCCAAGTGATCAGTCTGCTCAAATAATCACAATCAGTCCAGTAATTCTGATACAAACTTTTCCCACTGCAGAACAGCATGCTTCGAGACAACAGTAATTGACATTAACTTGTAGTGTAGGAGCTGTGTTTCAATGACCATTATCACATTTTAAATACTTGGTTTATTTATTTGTGCAGTAGGCTGATACTGTTATGTAACTATCTTCTACTTGCTCAGAGGTGACCACCGGAAAAGATAGAGGGACACCTGAGGCGATCAACCCTGATGAAATTGAAGTAAATGTCAGCTATGAACCGGACCCCACCGACCTGGTCCTGTCAAGTGTACCCGGAGGTGAACTGTTTGACCCACGCAAGCACAAGTTCACAGAAGATGAGCTCAAACCGCAGCCCATGATCAAAAAGGCAAAGAAAGTATTTGTGCCTGAAGAACAGAAGGTATGTTTTTAGACAAATCACAGTATGCTATTAAACTAAAAACGGAGAGTTTTTGATGCTTTAAATTCAAACATCTGTTCATCTCACAGAGTAAATGTAATTTATATACTTTTGTTCCTGAGGAGTCGCACTAAGATCATAAGCAATAGTGTCATTGAGACACATAAAACAAATGTCATGTAGCAACTTTTAAAACAATTGTAAGGATTGTTTTATAACACTTTAAAGGTTTTGATTTTATTTAATTTTTTTTAGGTTAGGGGCTGAACTGTTACCTATGGTCAGATCCTCTTACACAGACATCAGGAATCATTTACTGTATTGTCTGCACAATAAATTAAAAAAATGCTTCTGTTAATCATAATATCATGTTTCCTGACAGATTTGAACTAGATTGACCAGACAGGCTGAGTTTAGTGCATTTCAGAATGACTTGCAGAATAGAAACAGCCTTTCCTGTGTGAACCTGTTCTCCTCACTCAGCGTGACTCAGCAGTATGCTCAACGTCACTAGGACATCCTTCCTAGTATGAAAAAACATTGGCTTGTTTACACGTCTGCAGGAACTTGGCTGGCGGCCGCAGTCTTGGTTGAGGTCAGATTTGGGTTAATGTGTGACATCATGGAGCTGGTCCAACTATCTATACTTGTTTTTAACATCGCATTTTCATTCCACTAGTCCAGTACAATAAACCATCCCAGCCACTGAATGTGGAATTTAGTCCTATTTTTGTAAAGGATCTCATAAACAATCCGTTTTCTATATTCTTGTATGTATTTTTCTCTGTTGAACTTTCCAAGTAAATCTTTTCATAGCTTTTTATACCTATTCTTGTTATTAGAATGAATAATAATAAAGTGCCAGCCGTCTGGTTATTGGAAGACCTGCTCTACCTCCTAAGCCCGTTTTTAACATCTTGTACTGATTTTTTGTTAACTTTTCTATTTACTATATAGATTAGAGTTTTTTCTAGGCCCAGCTGGATAGCTCAGTTGATAAAGCACCAGGCTGGTGCATAGGGGATATTGGGTTCGATCCCCGGTAAGAGCGGCCAGTGGGTTGTGTCAGGAAGGCCATCCGGCGTAAAAACACCTGCCAAATCAAATAAGCAAATTGGATTCGCTGTGGTGACTCCGGAAGGGAAAAGGCTGAAAAAAAATCATCATTACAGTTTTTTCTAGGACAGTTAGCCATGAAATAGAATCCAGTTTAGAAGCTTAGAGATGTTGAAGTTACACCACCAACATAATGAAGGCAACCTGTCTTATTAACTTCACAAGTAGCTCACAAAAAGAAGTTATGCCTACAGCACTTCGAACATGAAGACCCAGGTTTTGGAGGATCGTAGTCTGTCTTGATTAGTTGGGAGGGAGAGTAACCAATAACTAGTACAAATAGCTATGTCATGTGTGCACTTATGTTTGACTCAATCCAACCCTGACCTTTTGATTCCAGGATGAGAAGTACTGGCAGAGGAGGAAGAAGAACAACGTGGCTGCCAAACGCTCACGCGATGCCCGCAGGTTAAAGGAGAATCAGATCACAGTGAGAGCGGCGTTCCTTGAGCGTGAGAATGCAGCCCTGCGCACACAGGTGGCCGAGCTGCGGAAGGAGTGCAGCCAGTTCAATAAAGTTGTGGGCCGGTACGAGGCTAAATTCGGACCACTGTAAAGGACCAATGACATGTAAATATAACTGCAGAAGACAGATCACAAATTAGTTTGTTATTAGGAGTTAGGTTTGTGACATTTTTCAGTCACTGTTAACATGGAGTCGTTGAGTTGGTGATACACAACAGGGGGGAGAGGAGCACACTTTGAGATAAACAACACTGTGGTGGTCACAGTGTGTAGTTGCATGAGGCCTTCGGGATCTGGTCTGACACACTGGCATTTCAGAAATCTCTTTTACAATTTGAGAGCATGTACTGATGTCACTTACCCCGCAGAACATGGCCCTTAAGACAGAATGGAGGCAAAACAGGCAACAACACAACAGCATTTAAAAGAAGATATTGGGGAAAACCATGAGTCAAGTCAACAACAGTGACCGCTTCAGCGTGTGATAGAGGTCTGCTGATATTAACAGCTGCACAAAGACTCAAATCACACAGGCCTTGACACTCGGCTGAACATTTCTGACATTGATCAAACAAAGGACATTGTAACCCACATTGTTACTCTTTGTTTATTTTAAGTCCTGGCCAACAGTTATGTTCAACAGTGATAACGGCGTTTACCTGATTCTGGTAAAGACGATGAATAATTTTGACAAAAAGTCATTAAGTAAAGAACAAACTCCACTTCGTTTGTATTGTTATTGTTGTTTGTACCGACTATAATTGACCAGTAGTTAAATATTAAAAGCGATTACAGTAAAACATTTTTTAGTTAAAAGCTGTTGGATCAGCAGATAGCTGTGAGCTAATGTGTCCCAAAGCAGTTCTTGGACAGTTCTCTCCAGTGCAGGTACTGCTACATGTGGGTGTTTAGCTGTTACCTAACACAGTGCTTGTGCAACATGTACTAATAAGAATGTGTGAGGTTATTTTCATCCTAATAACGTACGGCATTGGTGTCATTCACGTTTAGTGGCCGACCGTGACGTCATGTACAAACCCTCTAATGTCAGTGTCATGTTTCTACAGAACAGTCATGCGACCGGGTGAACCCGGCTTACCACCACAGCCACAGCTTTACTAATTCACATCACCTATCATATTACAATATATCAGGTTGCAAGTGTAGAACAATGTACTTTTAATATTCACCTCCTCTCCTTATTCACACGTTTTTTCTTTTTGTTCAAAGTGCGGTGCAGGAAGAAAAATAAACAACAGTTGATTAATTTTTTTTCAATGAATAAATCTAGGGAGAAGGTGCATGGAATGCTTGAGTTTGATGAAATGAAGGGGGATGAGGTGAGTGTGGCTCTAAGCGTGTAGCTAGTAGAAAGTCGGAACCCCCCCAATCCATTTCCTTATGCCATCCATGTGAGTGAGGTGCCGAGTGGGTTTTTTCAAAGTGCTTCTTCAGTAAACCTCTTTTATGAAGTGTACTCTTATCATGGTTGTATGCCTTTGGCCAAAAGAGATCATTTGTGATGTTAGTTTTTTGGTGGAATGTAGCTTTTAATATTTTAGACAAGTTTGGTGGTACTTAAGTAGCAATAGATTATAGAAACTCTGTTTCTCCCAGTTATTTCCACGTTTACTTAAATTTCAAAAACCATATTTTCACATTTCTGTTATGTACTGGATGATGTCATAAGCGGGGCTTTTCTTGGCCGATTAAACTCTTGACTGTGATATTTCCAATAACTTAAGCTTCTTCAGGGGACTTATGGTGAACATGGCTGGAAAAGTACTGTGTTCACTTCAAGTATTGTACAAACACTCACTAGTACCAGCAGCACAGAGGTGTACTGCAAACACTCATGTTGATTTATCAATAAACGTGGAGAATCCACTAAAGCATGATCTATATATAGATGTAGCTGAAGACTATGCTGTTTGTTTTTTTTTTTATCTATTTTACAATATTTTCAGTACCAGAGGATGTTGAATCTTCTGTGTAGTTGTTTAGCCCTTATTTTTTGAATGGACATCAAGCAATGTCATTTGGAGAACATTGTAAATTTTCCAAATGTTAAAAGAAGCTACACAGCCAGAAAGGAAATGTCAGGTTTTAATATCCTGAACTCTAAATGGGCAATATTCTGTTGGAGCTCAAAGTGGACGGACAGGTTTAGGGTTGGCACCTATTTTGAAAGTCCAGTGTGTGAGAGAACTGTATAGTCAAAGAAAAACATAAAAGGCTGCATTTTGACCTTACAGTGAACCATTTATATCCACGGAGATAATCAGTTGTAGTCTGACACTTGTCCATTAGATATCACCAAAAGCTACTCTAAAAATAAGCACTTCATCCTCTTAGTTCCATAGAATTCCAAGCATATATGCATTTACATGTAGATTGTATCAACTGTTAAAAGGTCGCTACATACTTGTGCGCACACATAATACTTAATCACACAACTTTGTTCATATATTTGTCTTGTTAACAGTACTTGCAGGCTGTATTTTGGACAACACCTATAGAAAATGGGGAGTCCCAAAATCTAAGTGTCTTCTACTGTATGTCTAAAGCCGTTTCAATGCAGTGTGCAGTCTGCTAGTTTACAGCCTTTAAATCCCATCCATGTGTCATTTCATAACCTTGGTCCGGGGAAATGTGATCCTGTCAGCAAGGGAAAGTTTTGTGAAGTTTTTTGAGATTTTTTTTTTTTCTGTAGCTGCGCTTCCATTCTTCTTCAGGTCACATTTACCTTTTTTAATTGTGGTGTAAATATTGTCAGCAGCTGTTTGTTGAGTGTTTTATCTGACATGAATGACAATGAGCTTCCATAAGATTTGAATTCCATTTCTCTCTGGTTTAGTTCAGGTGGAGTGGATTGCCTTTGAAACTCAACAGGTCAATTTAATAACTCAAAGGGGGTTATCTTAACCTTCCTGGTTCAGTCTTTGTATTTGTTTGTAAAGACATCTTTGCATTTTGAGTGTGTGGCTACTTTTTTCTCTTGTATTATACTATGTAAAAATAAAACCTTGTTGCTCAAACATAGAATAGTTGCATTCTTTTCTACGAGCCAGAGTGTGAAAGGGATCCATTTGTCAGCTCAATATGTATGTGTTTATTATTTCAGTTTGTTCTTCATACCATAAAACTTCAACAGGCTTGTTATTTTTTGGGAACAATCATGAAGCATCGAGTTAGTCACTGATGAATACTACACTTCGACCAAAAATAAATAAATAAAAATCAGACCTTTCAACATATGTAGAAAAGAAAGTTTATTAAAGAAAAACACTTTCCTCAGGTTCCAATCTCCAAAAACTAAATGCTAAAACAAGGACAAGGCCACAGTGTCTTCACCTCTTCTTAAAGCCGTACTTCTTCCTTTCATAAAACAGGTCGGTTTTGGAGCTGCCCAAATTCACAATCTTGGGACAACCATCTCGCTGAGAAGACAAAAAGACAACAGACCAGAGTTAACAAGAAAAACTAGAAACAACATTTTAGAGAAATATCAGCCTGGTTTTAGGATTGATCACAGTACAGAGACAGCTCTATTAAAGATAGTCAATGATCTCAGGTGCAACTTGGATTCATGCAAGATCTCAGTCCTGGTGCTGCTGGATCTAAGTGCGGCTTTTGATACAGTAGATCACCCAATTCTGTTAACTAGACTGAAACACCTGGCTGACCTCTCTGGTACTGTTAAAGTTATTTCAATCTTATCTTACTGACAAAAAATTTTGGTAAGTATGGATGCATGCTCTTTCCATGAAGTAGGTTGTGGTGTGCTCCAAAGCTCAATCTTAGGCCCCATACTTTTAAACTTCTATATGAGCCCACTTGGGGATATCATCATGAGTCATGGCCTCAACTTTCTCAGCTATGCCGACGACACACAGCTGTACATATCTCCTGATAACACTGCAAATTGATGCCCTTTTAATAAACTGTATGAGAGATGCTTACTAAAACTGTATGTTCTTTACCCATCAGAACAAGTCAAAAACCTGGGTGTTATTTGACTCAGAGCTAACTTTTATTTCTCATATTAGATCCATTACAAAAACAGGTTTTTATCATTTAAGAAACATAGCCAAAGACTGTCCAGTTCTCTCAGGCCAACACAGAGATGCTGATGTGTGCTTTTATCTCCAGTAAGACTAGTCTTAATGCCCTGCTTTCTGGTCTTCCAAAAAATAGAGTCACACTACTCCAACTCCTGCATAAGGACTCAGACGCTCACGTGCTGACAAAGACCAGAAGGGTCCAGCAGGATCACATTACACCCCCATGGATCCTGAGGTCCTCTGGCACTGGCCTTTCAATGTTCCAAAAACAAACACCAAAACACATGAGGCAGCTTTCCAGCATTATGGCCCACACTTATGGAACAGCCTGCCAGGGAATCTCAGGGCTGCAGAGAATGTAGCAATCTTTAAAAATAGACTCAAGACCTACTTTTTAAATATGGCTTTTAAACAATGCCCTGTTTTATCTGAGATTCGAACCTTAGTTTTTTTTTTACTTTTAAAAGGAAAAACAATGATAAATTCCACGTTAAAGTCTAAGATAAAAACAGAAACATTAGTTAAGTCATAGTGGAAAACTGACAAATACAAGGTTAAACTCTAAGATAAAACAAACTTTAGTTAACATATAATGTTTCTGTTTTTATGTTCTTCGTGTTTTTTTATTTATATTCTCATATTTTTTCTGTGCAGCTGTTGTCGACAGCTGCACCAAAATTACATTTTTTATTTGTCCAAATAATTTCAGGACCATTCATCTAAACCATGGATGAAACAAACTGCAATTCAGCACCGATAACACCACATAAATATATACATAAGCCTCAACTCGCCAATGTAGCAAAGAATGTGGCCGTCTCAATATCAGGCTGGATTCTTTTCATTCATAGCTGTGTAAAAATGTAAGTGCTTCTAGATTTTGTCACTTTCTTTCTCCAAAGTTTCTTTACAACACGTATTTTTTGGCAGAACTAGAAACTGTTTTATCCTGAATTATCTTTTCTTTTTTTTTTTTTTAATATCGGAAAGTAGAAATACTACATACGGCCCCTTTGAATGTCCACTTATTTCACAAAATCACTGCTTTGATGAGGCACCGGGCTGGTGCATAGGGGACCCGGGTCCAGTGGGTTGTGTCAGGAAGGGCATCCGATGTAAAACCTACTGTCAAATCACATATGTGAATTGGATTCGCTGTGGTGACCCTGGAAGGGAAAAAGCCAAAAGAAATCATCATCACTGCTTTGATGTGTGCAGGTGCTTACATCTTTCTCCTGGATGGTGCACTCTTTGCAGTAGTAGGCATCAGATACTCCTGGCCCTCCACAGATGACACAGCGACCCTGATAAGAGCCATAGTTGCACTCATCACAGATCCTCACCAGTGTGCACGGTCTCACGTAAGAGTCACATATGACACACTTTCCATCACCTAGAGGAGGAAATAAATAGTCCACTGAGAACAATTGATGTGTAGAATGTGTCCAAACTAGACTGTTTTCCAACACAGATCCGGTTAATTGAGAAAAAAATATTTCGTGTTAAAAACAAATCCTCGAGTTTTTTTTACACGAGTAACGTTAGTGTGTGTAAGTCAGACAGACGACAATAATAATAAATATAAGAATAGTACTTTTCTTTTTCCTTTATCAAAACACTTTTCAAACAACAATAATTTAAATGGAGGAACTCACACTTCTCGCACAATCTTCCAATGGCTGAAGAAAGAAAAAGCAGTGATGTTAGCCAAATAAAATACTAGAGTTACTAAATACTCCAGTTGAATTTTTTGTCGAACAGCCCAACGTGTATCTGACATTAATAAACATAATCACACATATAAATTTGCTAGCTAAATCTTGTAAATTTTAATTACAAAAGCACCATGGTCTTACAACCACGGCTACACTTCAATGAAGTCCATGCTACACAATTAGCATATCAGCTAGCAACATGTCCAATAGAACTACAGCATATTCTAGTGTGGTGATAGTTTATACAGACGTAAAACGAATGGAAGCAAAACCAACACATACCGACACCAGCTTGTTTCCTGCAAAAGATCAAATCTGGATGATGTTTAGCCATTTTCGTTTAACGTATGGCGAGGAACTGAATCAATGTGAACTTTAACCTCCGACCTATGGCGGTTGCTCGTTTTTGCTCACTACTGCTACCTAGCGTGTGGAAGATATACGTGAATTAAACGTTCTAACAATGTAATCACCTGACAAAAAACATCGGGAAAATATATTTATGTGTACAGTGAAAAGAATACTAAATGCCTTTAAGATTTAAATGGATTATACGTTCAAAAAATTTGAAGAAATATATTCGAGAAGATTCGATGGATTTTAGTCCTTACAGGTTTATATAAATCAATGAAAAAAAGTCCTTCTTTACAAAACTACAGTATAGCATCAAACATTTACCCATAGAATGTACATTATTTCATCAAAAAAGCCAATCTATCCTTGTTTCTTGAAATGTTCTAGATAATATCACAATATTTCTAACTTACTGTTTTGGGATTCTTGCAGGACCTGACGGTCCCGTGTTTCATAAATTTGTGACGTCACCGTTGACCCTCACATCTTTGTCAGTGAACAAAATGGCAACTTACTGTCTCACTGTCGCCCGGCTTCAGGTAAGACCCCGAATCCACTCAAATAGTGATTGTCAGACATTTATTAACGATATCATCCCCTATATTATTTGACCTAAACCTTGTCGGACGTGTATTTGGTCTGATAGCGGTGCCGTGAGCCGTGGCGCAGAAAGGTAACGTGTGAACCAGTGTGAGGCTGAGCGGCCAGGTCACCGTGTCCTGAACACATCGCGGAGCTGCTACTAGTTTATCTCAGACTCAGTAAAACGTGGGCAATATCTCCGTTTACCGTAGATCAGTGTCGCTATCTTCAGTCGTGAAATGACAATAGTTAAGTTAGCTTGAGCGATTAAGTTGGGGTGCTAAATAGCAAGGTTAAATACAAGGTTAGACTTGCGTGTAAGCGCAGGAGGGAACAGCGGGCAACCAACATGCAATTATTCACCAGAATATAGTAAAAACATAATAAATTAGCTTAAACTGTAATTAATAACACCAACATTCAATAATTAATGTGATATCTTAAATGTAACTTATCAATATATGCAACTTACTGTTTCTCCTTATTTGACCAGATGTGATTTAAGGACAACATACAATTATCTATAGTGTACATTACAAGCAGCACACATTAGAACTGTAGACACACAACGGTTAAGTTCTATGTCAATATGAAGGGATAAAAACCCATTATTACCTCAAAGCTGCAGCATCAGGGCAAATCACAAATATTGCGGAATTGTAGTGGGTTAATATTGAATGTGTATTGTTCAAATTGCTAAGTTTATTTTATTTTTTATTTAACGTATATTTAACCAGGAAAGTACAGTTGAGATTAAAAACCTCTTTTTCAAGGGAGTCCTGGCCAAGAGGCTGCAAAAAGTTAGAGACAATACACAAAATTACAAACGATTGTAAAAAACGATTGCAATTAAATGAGTTGACCTCAAGTGCTCTCTATCTGGATTTAAAAGCATTTGAAGGAATGAGCACAGGAAGTTTCCAATCATTTTGCAACATGTTCCATGTAGTGGGGAGCAGAATAAGCAAAAGCCCTTTTTCCCAGTTCACTGTGGGCGAATGGAACATTTCAACAGTGAACAGTTTAATATTGTCAGAGCTTGTAAAAACATTGTTCAAAATGGTGCTTGACAACAGTTCAGTCTATAATAATATATGATATATCGATGATATATCATATATAATGATATATCATATATTATATATGATATAATAATATATCCATGACTAAATTGTTTATGTTTCTGTCTTTTGGAAACAACATTCAGTCACTTGGGATTGATGTCTGTGCCTTTTCATTACATTTTTGACATAATTTTAGCCTTGACTAAAGGAAGCACACAAACTGATGAGTAGTTTTTGCTTCAGCTGTGGTTTACACACTCGTGTGATTTCTATAATATGCTGGTATTCTTATGCTTTGGTTTACAGCTAGCTCTGGGCCATGGTGCACGGCGTCTGCATGTATCTGCTGCTTACAGAGCCAAAGTGGCCATGAGCCGCTTTGAGCCTACTTCCTTCGTCAACTATGAGAAGCTCCAAACCAACGTTGACATTGTGAAAAAAAGGTCAGCGGACCTACTGTGTGTGTGTGTGTGTGTGTGTGTGTGTTTGCTTTGGCACATTATTTATCATTGTTTATTCGAAAACACCCCCTTATCTCTAGCAATGCTTTATCTTTTACCTCAGT
>JAPTHA010000012.1:3409421-3419808 GCA_029814585.1 Gymnapogon annona | reverse complement strand
TAGTATATATATTTCTTAGTTTAATGCTGTTTAAAAGAATTATGTTAAAAATTATGTTGCTCTAGGTTAATTATAGTCATTGTATATTTATATACATTGTATATTTATGTAGTATGTCAACTCTAGTTTTCATACTTTAATGATTAAGTTTATGTTAAATTATTAAATCTTCCTGTGACCCAGCGATGCATCATATCCTCTAGAGCAGGGATTTTCAACCCTGGTGCTCGAGCCACGGTGTCCTGCATGTTTTAGATATTTCCCTCTTCCATCACACCTGGAAGTCATTATATCGTTATCAGGCTCCTGCAGAGTGTGGTGATGAATTTATCATTAATTGACCCAGGTGTGATTGAAGAGGGAAACATCTCAAATATGCAGGACACCGTGCTTCGAGGACAGGAGTTGAAAAAGTCTACTCCGGAGGATAAACTGAATTGCCAAGTCTTTTAAAAAAAGACAAAATGAATAAATAAACAAATAACCTGGAAAAACACCTTTCTGCTTCCAGTCAAGGGAACTATCTCATGTAAAGAGAAAGCCCCAAAATTTTGTATATCAAAATAATTTTCTTCCAAAATTATAAAGGCTGTTGATGATGTTGTTGTTGTAGTATTTTCTCTCAGCCATAAGAGGGCAGTAAACATCACACATTTCTCACTCCTTTTATTGGAAAAGGTTGTATTGTCATTTGCACAGGTTAAAACATACCAGTTACACCACACAATGAAACAAACAGGAAGATGTTATACACATGTCAACTGTTAAATTCCATAGAAATGTACGTTGCATATGCATTTACACGGAATCTATTTAGTTATATCATATAACTAAATAGATTCAGTGCAAATGCATGTGAACACATATAACTTATATGTGTTCACGGTGTGCAGGGAATGTCTTACCTTCATGCCAGTGAAATTCAGGTGCACGGTCGCCTCAAGTCCACTAACTGTATAGTGGACAATCGTATGGTGGTGAAGATCACAGACTTTGGCTGCAACACCTTCCTCAGCCCCGGCAGAGGTAAAACCTACAGCTACAGCGTGTCTAATCCTACCACTATACTACTTTTTACTGGCATTAACGTAGATCTTTTTTTACATAAAGTTTTACACAATAATTTAAGTAAATATCTTGATTGTCAAAGTGCAGACAGCTTTCAGGATGCCCCGGTGCTCGGATGCAACACCACTGCAGTGACCTCCTTCACTGTAGCCCGAGGCCTTTTGCTCCATGTCATGCACTGATTGCCTTCTGTCACTCATTTCCTGTTCCACTCTGAATCTGAATCAAAGTTGAAAATGTCCAAAAATAAACCTCTCCCCTACTACTACTCTCCCAAAAATAAACCTATTCCCCTACTACTAGTACTGCTACTCCTGCTACTACTACTACTGCTGTTGGTGCTGCTACTACTATCAAAAGCACTACTACTGTAACTACTACTACTACTACTACTGCTACTACTACACATACCACTACTAATACGTTTATTTTTAAGCACCTTCCATCAGATGCAGTACAACAAACAGAGAATAAGAGTAAAAATAATAATGTAATAACCAATTGTGTCAAATGAATTTAGAATATATGATGTAATATCTGTGATTGCATAAATGCTCACAAAGATGGATGATGGATGGATAGATAGATGGATGGATAGATATATAGAGGGATGGATGGATGGATGGATGGATGGATGGATGGATGGATGGATGGATGGATGGATGGATGGATGGATGGGCGCACAGGTAGGTAGTCAGACAGAAATGACACATGGGAGATGCTGAGATCAACTGCTAGAAGGTTCTTTAGTTTCTATGAGAATGCTTCTAGTCCATCAGACTAGATCCCATCACAACAAACATCTATAATACCCCTGCCTTTCCAACACATTATTTACTGCTTCTGACTCTTTTCCATCCTCCTCTCAGATTTATGGATCGCACCAGAGCACCTGAGGAAACAGGGCACGTCTCAGAAAGGAGACGTCTACAGCTTTGCTATCATTGCTCAGGAGATTATCTTCAGAAAGACCACTTTCTACACCAAGGACTGTTCCGACCGGGAAGGTAAAACACAGCTGTTCTCCAACATTAACCAACAAATCACTATACTTGTAGATATTTGTGACATGGTCCTGACTATTTCCTGAACTGAAAGCAGCTCCTCGATTTATTTCCTGTCTTTCATTGTTGGACACAGTGGTGCATCCATGTGTGCACACCTGCATTCACCACTGGGTCCACAATTAAAAGAAATAAATCAAGGAGCTGATGGAAGTAGTGGAGGTGTGCATAAAGCCCATAATATCTATCTGTTATAACAGAAAAACTATTCAGAGTGCAGAACTTATCAAACTTTAGACCGGATCTGGACTACAGCACAGCTTCACCCACAGAATTAGAGGTAAGGGTTCTTCCTTTGTGTTGGAAATGTTTCTCTTGGTGTACCTTTGTGTCATGTCATATGTTGTCCTGTGTCCTCAGGTGTACATGTTGATAAGAAGCTGCTGGGAGGAGGATCCAGAAAAAAGACCTGATTTTAAGAAGGTTGAAATCTGTCTGGAAAAAAGCATAAGGTAACAAAGAGTTGTGTGTGTGTGTGTGTGTGTGTGTGTGTGTGTATGTGTGTGTGTGAAGCTTTTAACTTGCAATACGAGTGGCGATTGATAGTTCTGGCTTTGTTCCTTTTTTTTCTCTCCATCTTCAGTAAAATCCATAACTACGACAATGAAAGCTACATGGATAACATGATCCGACGGTTGCAGATGTATTCCAGGAACTTGGAGCACCTGGTGGAAGAGCGAACAGCACTCTATAAAGCTGAGAGAGATCGGGCTGATTGCCTCAACTTCATGTTGCTTCCCGGGTTGGTCTCAGAAAATGTAGTGAAAGATTAGAAAAGGGTGATTTTTATTTTAATTAACTTGAATGAATGTGGCTTTTCTGTTTGTAGCCCAGTGGTGAAAAGCCTGAAGGAAAGCGGTGTGGTGGAGCCAGAGCTGTATGATGAAGTCACCATATACTTCAGTGACATAGTGGGTTTCACTACCCTCTGCCAGTACAGTACACCAATGGAGGTGGTGGACATGCTCAATGACATCTACAAGGGCTTTGACAGCATTGTGGATCACCATGATGTTTACAAGGTATTCTAGGTCCCACAGACACACAAGCAAAAGGAAAGTGGGTTTAAGTGTCCAAATGTTGCCAGTGAGAATGTGAGGAATGTAAAGAATAATAATAGTATGTATGGTTCAAGCTCAAAGTGTCCTCTACCCCTCAGGTAGAGACGATAGGCGATGCCTACATGGTGGCCTCAGGGCTACCCAAGAGAAATGGGAACAGACACGCAGTGGATATCTCCCACATGGCACTAGACATCCTGGAGTTTATGGGAACTTTTCAACTTCGACACCTGCCCGGTATCCCTGTATGGATACGCATCGGTGTACACTCAGGTACACGATTTATTCATGTCTGTAAGCTTGTACGTTTGGCCAGTCATTTGGTTGGGGAAATAGTAAATAGAGCTGGGTGGCATGTTGGTACAGCCAAAAGGTTCTGGGAGCAAGACATAAGGAGCAAGTATTGATGGAGAAGTCATGGTGTACCGTGTATCACCTTTATCACAGTTCTGTTCGTACCAGCAGTCGCCTGATAGAGGTGGGGCCATATGACCCCACCAGTTTGTTTGCACAGACGTCATTCTGAATTAAAGGTGAAATATTCCTGGAACAGGAGTGTTGTGTAAAAGGATCTTTAGTTCTGAGCAGGTCAGTAACATAGAGATACAGCCCATGCACAGTGGCTGGAAATGAGCATATGTACAATAGGGGCCGAAACCACTTATTAGATGAGGATATGCATGTATATTCTAGATTAAAATTAAACATGGAAATAAATTGAATATGTACCAGCATATAAACCATAGAAATATTCCAAATGTTAATTAAATACCATGCCCTGGAATGTGTTTCCAGATCTACTTGTCATATCTCCATCTTGCAAAATGTTTCAGTCCTCATCATTGTCATCACTTTGAAGAACAAACGCGCCACGTCCCTGTGTTTGTGTTTGTGTTCAGGGCCTTGTGCAGCTGGCGTGGTAGGCTTAAAGATGCCCAGATATTGTTTATTTGGTGACACAGTCAACACTGCAGCTCGCATGGAGTCGACAGGACACCGTGAGCAGAGAAGCCAACACATACATTCATTCATTCGTTCATCTTCCAAACCCGCTGCATATATGAAAAAATGATTTAACATGATTTAATAGATATATGTAAACTAATTAGTCACACAAAGCAACAAAATCTACTTACGCATCATTAGGGTTATGCCGTACTTTACCACTGCGCAATTAGAGGAACTACCAATCAACTTAATTTAGTTAACCACTGCCAGGAAAAATCAACAAAATTGATGTCATGCCTGTTTTGCACTTCATCATCCAGCCCTGCGGATCCACGTCAGTCAGTCTACGATTAATATATTGAAGAGGACAGACTGCAAGTTTGTGTACAAGTACAGAGGAGAGACATACCTGAAGGTAAAACACCCCAAGTGTCACCTCCACTGTTGTTAGACATTTGCATGTCAGTCTTCATACATTAATGTGTGTGTTTTTCAAGGGTAAAGGCACTGAGACGACTTACTGGTTGACTGGTGAGACAGGTGAGGAGTACGACCTCCCGGCTCCGCCCACAGCGTAAGTCAACACTCAAACTCACATTTTATGCCAAATGTAATCTGTCAGATCTTTGTCATTCAGTCCATGCCATAAAACTTGGATTTAATACGGACATGTCTTTACCAACTGATCCTAAAAAGCTTCTCACAGTCGTCACTTTAACCCTTCCATGCATGAATTATGATAACCTACTTCAGTATTTCTTTGTGAATGTGACATTAAGACTCATTCATATAAGAGAAAACAACTTTAAAATAACTGTCCACTGTAGTGACCTCTATGCCTGAAAGGGTTGATGTAAAACAGTCAAGATTTTTTGGGCTCCAGGCAGATTAAAGAGCAGAATCCTGTCTAAAAACAGCTCTTAAGTAGTAACTATTGCCGTGATACATAAATATCGTATGAAAAATAGTAAATGTTAGTGATTTGGATTGATTTTGGGGGTAAGGAGTTACAATGTAATGCATTACAGTAACGGATTACTTTTTGTTGTAAAGCAGTAGTGTAAGGGATTAGTAATACATTTTTAGTCCTATTTTACCTCCATACATGTTCAGTAGTACCGTACTATAAAGAAATAAATCCAACCTGATGGGGAATGTTTGCTTGAGAAGTTCTGCAACATCTGGGATTCAAAGCAAATTAATCCAATTGAAGATGCTCAAGATCTAATATTGTGGATGTTCTGTGGAGTCTGTTGCATACGGACCATGTGTCTAAGACTTAGTCTCCGTCTTTGCAAACCCGGCCCTGTGACATATGAAACACTGAGAGCTGTTGTATTGATGTAGCTCATAATGTCTGCTTCTCTGTTTTTGCAGAGAGAACTTCCAGAGGCTCCAGCAGGACTTGGCTCACATGATCTTGGAGTGTGTGGACCGGCGCTCTCAGGGGTCTGTCAGACGGAAACAACCACTACTGAGTCAGAGCGAGGAAGGTGACGAGGCCCCAGAACCACAGTCAGACTCTGAGAGCCACCACCCTGAATACTTACACCTGGCATCTGTAGATAACACACTTAGTACTTTTCTGTAGCACCAACATGTATTTAAAGTCCACAGTCACTGTGTACAAAAAAACACACACCCAAGATGAAAAAACTGCAGCACAAATAACCCATTCACGCATAGTGATCACTACAGTGAACTATTAAGAGGTTTTTTTTCTCTTATATGAATGAGTCTTAAAGTCGCAGTCAGAAAGAAGTCCTAAAATAGGTAATAATAATTCATGTATAAAAGGGTTAAAGAAGACAAAGCACTTTTTTCGACACTTTAAAATCTCTTAACGTTCAAAGAGCCTGTCAAAACACATTCACATTTAATGTCTGGTCCTTTTGTGGTCTTTATTGATCCACCAGAGAAATGCAGTGTCAGAGATGTGAGGACAACAGGGAGCCCTTGGGGGGGGGGGTTATAAATAGTTCAGTCCCATTCGACTGAGACTGTGAGGAGCTTCAATGCTCCACATGACATTTCAGTGTCAGACTCGTTTTCATTCCACTTTCAGGTACTGAGGCAGCAGAAGTCTGCTAAAGTGCAACTTGTTTAAAAAGCATCTTTACTCTTTATTACAGTGAAATTGATATACACACACTGGTGTGTGGGTTGGGAATGTTGTGTGGTAGTGAATGAATGTAACTGTAATATTGTCCTATGAAAAATCTGAAAAAATAAAATTTGAGGTAGGCCTTTTTTTCTGGACTCCTCCATCATATGTATTGTTGCTATACTTTTCTCGTCTTCTTTTTGGTGCTGTAGTTGTGTTAATTGTGGTAAATACTCTTTGGACATACAATGGCATTGAATTTTCTCTGTTTTTTGAAGTGTTTCACAAAAAATACAAGTATTTAATACTTTTAGCCCCATACTTGAACTCCACTTTTGATAGTCATTTGATTATTATTCAGTTTGTAGATGCAGTTTGTATTATCACCAGTCATGCTACTGACCAGCTGACATTCTACACAAGTAGTGTCAAATTGTTCCTCCATTTACTTTTCAAAACTTTTGTTGCAGCATCCCTATTTTTAATATACTGTATGTTCTATGGTGAAGAACATTTCTGGGGTATTGAAGTTGTAGATGTATTGTTTCTCTGTGTATGGATATTAGAAAAAAAACAAGATGTTGAGTCTTTTCTTTAAACCATAAGACCAGGTTTTATTTTGAGAATGGTGACATTCATTTACATAAAAAAAAAGACCTGTTACACTGTTGTATATAGTCGAGGTCATGATGAAATACAGCTCAATGGACTCAAAACACAGTTCGTTGAAGCTTTTACAGGTTTATCTGAGGAATTACAATTCATGTGTCACTTGTTTTTCTGTATACAAAGTACACAGAGGCTCTATGGACAGCAGAGGAAACAAAGTCCAGCATAAGATATAGCAAAGAATCTTCTATTTGCCTGTTGTTTTTTTTGCACAGTATGAGAGGACTGCTATGTAGACTTGTACACATCAAATACTATGTTTAAAAAAAATGAAACATTTCATGACAGAAACCACTAAAGTAGTGCAAAAAAAGTGGATAAAGCAGACCACACATGGTAACTGGACATGCAAACAAAGGTTGACCTAGGTAACCTCTTGAAAAAACAACAAAAGAGGAATTTTATCTGATGTAAGCAAAAATGACAAACTATCGTCTTCAGTGGACCTGATGATAATATTTTGTCACAAACTATTAAAATTATAATAAAAAAACCTCAAAGTTGACATGAAACCCACTTACAGAAATAAACGTATTATAAGTTATACAATAAAACTTGCCATTTTTTGTTTAAGACGTGACTTAAAAAAATATAAAAGTGTCATCCTTCTACAAGAGCTGCGTGTGCTTGTCATACGTGTGTACATATCTCTATCTCATTTGTTCTTGGAGAAAAATAAAAGTCCATGAACATGAACTGAAAGTCATTTTACAGAGACTGAACTATCCCATTTCACTGACAGTATTAACACATCTGTTTAAAAAGGTGCAGTACAGACTGGACTCCAGTGAACCTCTTCAACATGTCACTTTCTGTTTGAGCTCAAGGCACCGAATGATCCAAGAGAAAGGGAAAACAAAGAAAAAGGATCAAAACCAAGTAGAAGGGTCTGTCTTTCAGTCTTCTCCCTCCTTCTACTCTTATGATTATCAGAAGCACAAGTAACTTGACCTCACTACACTGTCATGTGCTCTAGACTATTGTGAGACTCTCATAGGTACAGGAGATCTCGGTTTATGCTTGATGTATAAAATATTTGACACTGTACAGACACAAACATATGAACGACATCAACTGTGGCCTATGTTTCAAATTCTCACCAAAAAAATTATCAAAATGTTATCAAAAAGTTGCTGACCGCTATCTCTGTCTAGTTCTCGATTGTCTCACACTGGGCTCGTTGCCTGCACAAAACAGTTGGGAGCGTGTTAGGGTTAGTGTAATTTGTTGGTAAATTTGTGTGTTGCTGGTAATTCGCTCCGTGTTACTCAGGAACTGTAGGTCAGACATATAAACTGGGGAAATGCCACAGACAGTGATCACAGTTTACACTCAGTGGGGAGAGGTCAGAGAATCGCAGTATTAGTGTCTTAGGTTTCTCTGTTCTGGGAACAGTTATGTAATTTTGATGAGACAGGGAGGTTTTACATGTTTTCTTCTCGTTGTTGACATAGTGAAAGAGTAGATTTTATGACAAACCATAATCATTTAAACCTAAACTTAGTCTGGCAGTTTTTGTTACACACACACACAAAAACACAAGAATAAGGAAATATGTATGCATATACTGTATGTACACATACAGTACAAGCCAAAAGTTTGGACACATCTTCTCATTCAATCCGTTTTCTATATTTTCATGACTATTTACATTGTAGATTCTCACTGAAGGCATCAAAATAATAAATTATAAAATAATATGAATTTGAACAGATGTCCAATAGGGTTGTGGATTAACCTGACTTCTGCACAACACAACTGATGGTTCCAACCCCATTGATAAAGAAATTCCATTAATTAACCCTGATAATTAGTGAAAACCATTTCAGGTCTCCTCCTCTTGAAGCTCATCCAGAGAATGCACAGAGTGTACAAGAAACTGATCAGAGCAAAGAGTGGCTATTTGGAAGAAACTAGAATATAAAAGATGTTTTCAGTTATTTCACCTTTTTTTTATTCATTACATAACTCCACGTGTTCATTCGTAGTTTTGATGCCTTCAGTGAGAATCTACAATGTAAATAGTCATGAAAATAAAGAAAACGCATTGAATGAGAAGGCGTATCCAAACTTTTGGCCTGCACTGCACATATAACTACATTTAAATGATATATATATATATATATATTAGGGCATTAACGACTTCAGTTTTTATCAAGTTGACTTATCAGTCAATAAAGTCGAAGTCGAGTCGACAAGTCGTGATGACGTCATCACATTGTCAGCGGAGGAACAACACTGACACACGTCTGTCCTGCAATGAGCAACTTGTATTAAACTTCACTGCAACGTAACAATGTACAAGACACAAGAATCAACATTTAACCAACACAACAAAGGCCAACACATGGAGTTTTCTTTGAAATTTAACTGCACAACATAAAGTGCACACACGCATACACAAGCAGCGTGATACGTTGCCGCCAACACACAGACACACACACACACACACACACTCACTTAAAAGCCTGTCATTTTCTCAATAACCGATGCTGCGCCTTTTAAAGTGCATCTTATGTGTGCACGGAGTTCTAAAATCTGTTAAAATGTTGTTGTGTGATTTTAGTAAACGCTCCCCTTGATTGACTGTCGAACTATTTCCCGCCAACATAGCGACGCAAGAAGGATATTTACGTTTCTCTCCGAGACACCAACAGAGAATCAAAAGGAACTGACAACCAACAAACAGTTTTTATGTGACATCTATCAGTCGCCGTGTTCGGACTGGACCGGACCAGTCGCCGTGTGCGGTGTGGTACATACTTGTCAACCTTGCTATAACGTGTAGATGTGCGCATGCTCATTGATTGGTCAGACCGACTGTCAATCACATGACAAATTTCAGTCACTTCACGATGATAGACTGATGGCTAAATTGTAATGCCATGCGATCTACCCACAATACCTTCGCAATCAGACACACAGTGTCTGCTTAAGTGAATCAGAGGCAGAGTCTGCACTCAATACACAACCACATCGAGAGGGAGAGAGAGAAAGAATAACATCGCTTAAGCAGACACTGTGTGTGTGTTGCTGGACAGCCGTGTGTCCATGTTGTTACTCCGCTGTCAATGTGATGACGTCATCACGACTTGTCGACTCCTCCAAAGTTTCTGTTAATGCCCTAATATATATATAGACATTTATATATATACACACACACACACAGATACAACTATATATGTATATGGATGTATGTATGTATGCATGTAGTCAGTCACTAGAAACAACCCAGGTTTAGTGCATCTAAATGTTCCATATACTGTATTAGTAGTATTTCACATATGCTAACCTGAACCTACTATTCTAACCAGTTGGCCCAAGCAGGATTATTTATTCCTTCAGGCTGGAAACTCTAAAAGTCTGCCATTCTTTATTTTAGAACCTATTCTAAGTTATTTGATTTTATTTGGTTGCATTCGTTTCTGAAAAGCGTGAACATTACAATGAACTACTTTGGACTTTTCCCAGTG
>JAPTHA010000012.1:3360097-3379212 GCA_029814585.1 Gymnapogon annona | reverse complement strand
CATGATCAAACTAGGAACTCAAGACTATGGCACATAAATACTTACAAAGAGCTTGGATTTAAAGAATCAGTCAGGACAATATCAGACTACAACGCTCTGACACTGAATGCAAGAACCCATGAACCTAAATAGTGGTGCCAACAGGTGAGGAAAATTATTGTGATTGCTGAACAGAGACACCTGACTCATCACACCACTCCCATTAACCTCACCTGTGACCCATGACCGTGAGACATAACAATAATAATACATAAATAATGACAACTCCATATTTTTCCTCTTTGTTTTAAAATAAAGTGAAATTACATCCAAATATTTACATTTCCAAAACTATCCTTGCACAAAAAAGGAATAAATATTAATAACTTGAAATGTCTTAAGCGGTATTTTATATTGACGAAATTCTGCCTTATACTAAATGTTTTGTATATTTGTCGATCTGTATTCACCTGTAATTTGTAATGCGACCGAGACATAATGTTAAAAATTATGCTTTTGTTTTGAGACTTCAGATTTTTGGGGGGATTTTCATGTTATTCACATTTTTTAAAGGATAGTTTGTATATGTAAACATTTCCATCATGTCATTTGACATATTTCACTGTTAGTATTTTATAGGTTTGGCCCATTTCAGCTCATGTTGGGCTGTTGTGGCTCCTGGTTGTGCATGATTTGAAGCTGAATGGTTTTGTGTTTGGTGAAACGTGCAGGGAGTGGGCCATCAGCAGTAAGGTGAAGCTGTTGGGAACATGTGGAGGACCAGCTCACCTATCTGGAGAGAATCTGGAGGCTGTTTATCCTCCAGAGCTTCGCTGTCAGAGCCAGGAGGCCATGTTAAAGGCAGAGTTTGAGGAGGCGAACAGGAACACACCTCCTCCCACTGAAGAGCCAGAGAACAAGGTCAAGTGTCCAGCCAACTGTTTCTGTGAGGTGAGTCTTATTAATATTATCACCTCAGGGCTGACATGTAAATCAAGGCTCGGTATTATTATTAATAATATTTATAATTCTGAATTATTGTAATTAGTATTATTATGACTTATCAGGTAATACACACACACAAAAACAGCGCAGTGCTTTGGAAACAGACCCACACGTATTTCAGCAATACTGTGCAGGTTGGTCTTGAAAGACGTGCTATGATGGTCAAAGGCACAAATTTTGTAAAAATGACAAAAAACCTGCTGAATCGGTCGATCTGAAATTAATGTGGCATTTTTGAATTGAACGTAGAATTGTCCTGTGAAGTTTGGTACCAATATTGTATATGTTGAAAACACACCACACACCGAGCTCAACCAAACCAGATACACACAGGGAGCAGCATGCAGACAGCTGATTGGATGACAGTCTCTACTGTCTCACTGTTAGAATGAAGTGACTGGTTTGCATTTTGTGGAAATTGTCTTTGCCCTCCTTTTCCAGGCTGAAACTCACCATTCCTCCTGTGAGAACCGTGGTCACACCAAAGTGCCTCGAGGTTTCTCTCCCAACACGCGCCTCCTCGACCTGCGGGGAAACCACTACCACTACATCCCCAGCAACAGTTTCCCTGGTGTCCCTCAGGTTGTGTCGTTGCACCTGCAGCGGTGCAAAATTGTTGAGCTGGAAGACGAAGCGTTCAGTGGGATGAAGGGACTGATTTACTTGTACCTTTCAGAGAACGATCTCACTTCCCTCAACCCAAATGCCTTTAAAGGTCTTTAATTTCAAAGCAAAAAATGAAGTATATGTGTGAGTTTACATGATAATTAGGTGTCATTGAAATCCACAGGCCTCCCTCAGCTGACTTACCTCCACCTGGAGAAGAACCGCTTCGCAAGCTTCCCTAAAGGAGCCTTCAAGCTGCTGCCCAGCCTGCTGGCACTTCACCTGGAGAACAACGCCATCAGCAAACTGGAGCCGGACATCTTAACTGGGGCTGAGGGTCTGCGAGCTCTTTACCTGACTGGAAATACCATTGGCCACGTGTCACCCAGGGCTCTGGACCAGGCCAGTGACCTTGACACACTCCACTTGAGTGGAAATAAGCTGAAAGAGGTGCCCACCGAAGCACTGGGCAAGGCTGGAAACCTCAGAGACCTGAGGCTATCTGGGAATTCAATCCGCTGGGTGGGGCCCAGCGCGTTCCACCCTTTGGAGGGGACACTCAAAGAGCTGTACCTGGATAACATGGGACTGGAGAAGGTGAGTGGGCATAAGAGGTGCGATGAAAAGTCAGTAAAACTGTGGGGGTTTTTTGGCACGCGATTGATAAACATATCGTAAAAGGCTTCCTGAATCGCTGCAATATGGACAATTGTACATGGATGCTCAGCAAACTGCACTCCAACTGTTCAAACTGACACAGCTGGTGTTAGTATAATATACCTTAACTAGAACAAATGTCCATACCTGTTAATACTACTGCCACACATACAAATCTCACCATTAGTGGTTCATCTCAAGTCACGCTGACAGACCAAAACTAAACATTACCACAAATCCAATTTTGCTGTCCATTTCTAACTTTCCCTGGTTTGTGCCCATATAGATAGATAGATAGATAGAAGTACTTTATGTTGAAGCTGTGACAAAAGAAAAATTTCTGTTTTTATCTGGAACAGACAATAGTTATCTATCTATCTATCTATATGCACCAAGATGCACTGAATCGGACACAGCCAAATTTACACAGACTCAGCTTCATATCAACTTCCTGTCACCCCTTATCGTGATCCTGGTGTGGGTGAAGCGCATTACCAAGGACTTGATAATGTGTATATTGGCTGGAATCACCACTGCAGACATTTTATTTCTATGAATCAGTATCTTGTATTAGACTGAGACTGGTGTGATATAACCAGGAACCAGTGTGAACCACCTTTAAGAAAGTGACCCGTCACACCTCACAGATGTCCAAGAACTCCCTGGCAGGCCTGGGTCCGAGTCTGAGGAGTCTGTTCCTGGAGGGAAACCTGCTGGAAGAGGTGCCTGACCTCCATCCTCTCACCGCTCTGGAGGTCATCAACCTGGGCGACAACCCCCTGATGTGTGATTGCCCTCTGCTGCCGCTTCGCATGTAAGACACTCCTGCACATGTGTAGCAGTGGTGTCGCAAGAAAAGACTGACCCATAGGAATGTAAAGAGCAGCGATGTCAAATGCATGGCTCATGGACTAAAATCAGCCCGCCACAGTTTTCAATCCGTCCTCTGGGATGAATTTGCAAAGTGCAAGAATGACATTGAAGATATCAACAGTCAAAAATGTCAAACTCATTTTAGTTCAGGGGCCACGTGCAATGCAATACATACGTGATCTCAAGTAAAACAATAGAAATAATAACTCCAAATGGTAATAATCTTAAAAAATGACTTTAGGAATTGATTTACATTTACAAACTATCCTTTAACAATAAAATGTGAATACACTAAACAAATATGAACCACTTGAAATTTTAAATGCAATTCTAACAATATTCTGCCTGTTACTAAATGTGCTGTGCATTTGTAGAGACATTGTGTTAATAATCTAAGATGTAATGTTATAGAAATTATTATTTTAGGTCCAAATTCCAAAGTTCACATTTTTAACAATATCGTTCCCGTTAGAAAATGCTTGCGTAACATTTTGTGTAAAACAGCTTAATGTGGTTTCTTTGCACCAAAAGAGAAAAACTATTATTTTGGAAGTTACTATGATTTTAAGCGAATTGGATTCACTGTGACGACCCCGAAAGGGAAAAAGCCGAAAGAATACCATCACTATAATTTTATTTCTCTGGTCTGGATATGAGATCAAAGCGAGAAAAGCATATCCACTAATGAGTCCAACTGCAAAATGAGTTTGACTGACTTGATCTCGAGTCTGTAGACCGTAAAGGGACTTAGAGGGACACTACAGCTTCTACTGCCCATGAGTGATGTGTGAGGAAGAAAAGGGAAGTCAGGTAAATAGTCATACAAGATTCAAATAAAATTACATCTGATTAGCCTGTGGTCATTGTGTATTTAAGCGTCCAGAGACTATTGTCATAATTCCATTCCAGTCTGTTAAAATATTAATATATTTACTATATCTATGAATTAGATATGTTTCTGAACTAAAAAGATGAACTGTCACCTATTAATCTCATCTGCCAATATTTTGAGAATGATTGAAATAAAAAGTCAAGATTTTCTGTTTCCAACTTCTGAAATGTGAATATTTGGGCTGGTTTCTTTACTACTGTCATTTACTAAACTGTAAAAGAATAGCGGCAGGAGCAATAATAGCTGTAACTGTAAATAGGTGGATCAATATATTTTCTATTTTAATGTTCAACATTAACATAGATAGAACTTTATTAATGGCTCGGGAAGGTTCCTCTGGGAAATTCGTGTTCCAGCAGCAGTACACACTGTATAACTCAAAATAAACACAGAATAAAAACAAAATAGAAAATACAACACAGAATAAAACAGTATATGTATATATAAATATCTAAATATATATACAATATCCTTGGTGAATGAAATGAAATAATTTGCCGTTTGTTCGGGTTTTTTTTTTTGGTTTTTTTGCAGGTGGATTGAGAAAGTCAACCTGAAGGTTCGAGCTACCTGCGCCAACCCCCCTGAGCTGAAGGGTCGCAGGGTCAAGGATGTCCACATTTTCAAAGCTTGTCCTGGAGGGCAGAGCCTGCCCTCAGCCCCTTCCATCACCCCAAAGGTTTCCAAGCCACCCAAAGTGACAAAACCCAGACCGATGCACCTCAACGGCCACCGGCAAGTCAAAATGCTTAAAGCCAAATCCAAACCGCGAAAGAGTGCCAACACAAAACCAGCTGTGTCAAAGAAAAGCACCAAAAGACACAGTGTGGCTTGATGCACTTACACATCAGAAGTTTTTTCCGGCTTCTGTCCTGGAGCAGTGTTTTCACATCACACAAGTATCGGACTCATAATCATCAAAAGCTGTAGCTCCATATTATTTTCAGTTTTAAATGTTTAATCCAAACACATTTCTCAGCGCTGCAGTACTTCACTCTCACATTTAAGACAATGATGAAGACCATGAACCACAAGCTTTTAAGCTTCTGAGCAGCTGTTTTTTGTATGGGTCATCATATAATGTCATTTTAACCACTACACCATAACTACAAAGACGGACTGAAATCAGTGATATTCCCGTTTATTTTTTTTAGAATTATTTTTTGAAGGAGTGCAACATAGTAAATTTTTTTACAAAAAAAAAAAAAATCACATTTTTTAATCATTATTGGCATTTACAAAATACATCTGGATGGAAGAAATAAAATATTACAACAAAGACTTGTCTATGATCTCGGTTCAAATAAAACAAGACAAAAGGCTCATTTGTAATGGAACTCTCCAAGACAGGGATGCAATGATTGTTATATTCTGGACAGTTGTCAAAGACTTAATTTATCCATTTTATAACAGGTAAACAAGACCTTTCTCATTATGAAGAAACAATTAACTAAATACAACAGAATGGATGTCACTGGTGAATTTCATCTTATTTGCAGTCAGCAAGGTTTGCTGATATATCAGTGCATCCTTGTCCAATAACCAATAGAGAGAGGTAGCTTTTATAATGAGATAAGCTGGTTTCAGTAAACATACATAATTTATTAGTAGGCTATAGTACTTCAATAATCAGCTTCCTCTGTGCCCTGGGTCTTCATCTGAAGTCAATGTGTTGTTAGGGCCACACTTCCAAATGTTGTCGGTTCCTCTGTTTCTCTTGGTATGTCCTGTTCGATGATGCTCTCTGACTTTTCCTCTGCAGCGCAGCTTTGTTCTTCATTCACGGCCTGAATTCTCTCTGCCTCGCTGCAGTCCTCGTTGTCACTTTGTACATTGTTTTCAACAGTACAGCTTTCTGCTGTCCTTCCACATGCTGCGTTTTCAGAGTCTCTTTGCTTTGTTACCTTTAGTTCTATTTTCTTTACTTCATTCTCTTGTTTGATTGTACAGAAAGAACCCTGTGGAGGGTTAGCTGGAGGGCCAATGAGGGTCTCCATCTCTACCTCCTCCACTTTAACCTGTACTGCAAAGACTGAAGAGACAGAATTGTCACAAAATGACCTTATCTGAAAGAAACACAGGTGGTACAACATGTACCCGACTTACTCTCCTGCTCTTCTGGTTCAGTCTTGGGTTGGATGAGCTGCACTTTAGGAGGAACATCAAGGCCGACCAGCCCTGGGGATCTGTTAGTCCCAGAGACACCAGGCGCAGTATCCTCCTTGGCTTGGTCCTGAGAGAGCACTCTCTTCCTTGCATATTTCTTCTCTAAAGAAAAGAAGAAACAAGACGGTGATGGAATTTACATTCGTAACCATGACTGGAAAATAGAAAACTTTACATTTCTCACACAGTACTTACTCTTTTTGCCAAACACCACTGGCTTAGTTTTCTTGTTTCGTGCCACCTGGTTTTCAGTTACATCAACTGGGAAACAGCCCAAACAAAAGTGTTACTTGCTGAAAAATCAGTTCATTTAACAGCATGAACTGAGCTCCCCCAGTGAGTGGAAGACTAGTGATCGAAAAGCTTTTACTGGAAAGGTGCACAGTTTTATACCACAGAGTGAACAATAAATGCTCCAAAACTGTCCCATCAGCCTTTGTGTCAGATAACCTCAAACTGCTGCTGCGCTGTCCGGCTCCACTGTGAGTTTCTGTTTTGTTCTCAACTACCTGGGGAGAGACTTGAAACTGCAGTCTTCCTAGTAGCCTCGGGTGGTTCGGTGCCTGCATTTACATTAGGCCTTTTAGTACATCGAGATCAAGAAATGCAGCTCAGTTACAATCAAACACCCCATGAAAACACAATGGATAAACTAGCTCATTTTTTAATACAGTAAGAAACTGTTTGACAGTTTTATACAAAAAAAACCCACACAAACTCCACATCAGAAAAAATTGACATTTTCCAAATTACATGAGGCACACTTTAAGATTGACTGATTTATTGAAATCTATGGCTTCACATTGATGGTCCCCTCACACCTATGAAAGTCAGTCACTTGGACACTAACGTACCCCCAGACCATCACAGATGATATTTGAATACCTTTCCACTGTTGAGTCTGGATGGTGTTTTTCCATCTGTGATATCCCGTCTGTGTTTCCCTGTACACCAGAAGTCAACTTATCTAGCATACTCCATGTTTCTACTGTTTTTAAGTCAATCAGGTCCAGCAAACTCATTTGCATTTCTACCCTCACTTGCATTTTAATGTAACTTCCATTGAAAAACTGTTTGGTGACGGTCATTTTCTCGCAGAGCCCTTGTGTCTGTATTCAACTCATACCACTTGAGGGTATTGAAGATCACACACCTTCACACTCAGAACAAACCACCGAGGTACTGTCATCCACTCTGACACACTGAATACATTTATTCCCTCAGCTAACTCTGGGGAAGCAAATAGGTGCATTTATACTTCATTAAAAAGACAACAGATCTGTGTGAGTTGTGTACCTAGTCCTGGAGGGGGCTGGAGTTGGTAGCCTGTGAGTTCACACCAGCCAACAGGGTAGATGTCTGGGGACTGACAGTCAACCCACTGGTCAAAGTCATCCTCCCATCCGTCAAAGTGGATGAGCAGCAGGCGACCTGCATGTCGCTTTACAGTGGCCACGCATACCAGGCCTGGCTCCATCAGGTCCACTGCCTCCAGCTTCATGTTGGGGGAGAAACAGTGTCCTGGGTACTCCTAACCAAAAAGGAAACAAGACACCAGCTCCATGTTCAGGCTCTGTTTGATGCAGTTTTTTAGTTGATGCAATGACACTGAAATGTCACTAAGCAGAGAGCCGTCTTACAGAGTTGAACAGATGTGGGGGTGCAGCTTTACTTTGGGTCTGCTTCAGATATTTTGCCCAGATGAAGGTCTTTGAGTCATATCCTAGAACAAATAGAGACACGAGAACCTTTTTCATAGAACAATGTTTGAGATTAAATCATGTTAATCGAAATTAACAGTCATCTTTAATATCCATCCAATTAACATCCATTGTAGCCTGGTGGTCCTGGAAAGGGGACCCCCCTCCTGTGGTCCCTTTTCAAGGTTTCTCTTTTCCCCAATGGGGTTTTTTGAGTTTTTCCTTGCTCTGGGGGGGTCATACCAGGGGATGTCGTTATTTAGTGTCATCTGTGGGTGTGTGAAGCCCTTTGAGACCTGTCGTGTGATTAAGGGCTATATAAATAAAATTTGATTGATTGATCAACTGCAGTTAACTTTATACATAGGTTTTATTTCAAAAAGTACAGGTCCAGATATGGGTTTAAAAATTGGATTGTATGCATTTAAGCAATGAATTGTGTAGAGTATATGACATTTTTTGGGGGGGGTGTTCATGAAGATGTGACTTGGACATTGAGAGCTATAAACGTTACTTGCAATGATATACAGTGCCTTGCGAAAGTATTGGCCCCCGAAGAACTTTTTGACATATTGCCACATTTCAGGCTTCAAACTTAAAGATAAAAAAATTAAATTATTTTCTAAGAATCAACAAGATGTGAGACACAATCATGAAGTGAAACCAAATTTATCCAACATGTTATATTGTGTTTACAAATAAAAAACTGAAAAGTAGGAACTGCAAAAATATTGGCCTCCTTTGAGTTAATTCTTTGTTCAACCTCCTTTTGCTGCGATCACAGCCGCAAGTCTTTTTGGGTATGTCTTTATAAGTTTTACACATCTTGAGACAGAAATATTTCTCCATTCCTCCTTACAAAACAGCTCCAGTTCCTTAAGGTTTGATGGAGATTGTTTGTGGCACAGCAATTTTCAGATCCTTCCACAGATGCTCTATTGGATTGAGGTCTGGACTTTGGCTTGGCCATTCTAACACCTTCATGTGGTTAGTTTTAAACCATTCCATTGTAGATTTGGTTTTATGTTTAGGATCGTTGTTGTCCTGTTGGAAGGTGAACCTCCGCCCCATTCTCAGGTCTCTTGCAGACTCCAACAGATTTTCTGGCAGAATCGCCCTGTATTTGGCTCCATCCATCTTCCCAACAACTAGTGATCTTCCCAGTCCCTGCTGAAGAAAAACAACCCCAGAGCATGATGCTGCCACCGCCATGTTTGACAGTGGGGATGGTGTTTTCAGGGTAACGTAATGTTACGCATTCAGCCCAAAAAGTTCAATTTTGGTCTCATCTGACCAGAGCACCTTCTTCCACATGTCATCTGCCTCTCCCATGTGGCTTCTTGCAAACTCCAAACGGGCCTTTTTATGTTTTTCTTTCAGAAATGGCTTTCTTCTTGCCACTCTTCCATAAAGGCCAGATTTATGCAGAGTACGAGAAATAGTTGTCGTATAGACAGATTGTCCAACCTCAGCTGTGTATGTCTGCAGGTCATCCAGTGAGATCATGGGCCTCTTGGTTGCTTCTCTGCTTAGTTTTCTCCTTGTTTGGGCGAACGTTTAGAAGGATAGACAGGTCTTGGTAGGTTTGCAGTGGTTTTATGCTCTCTCCATTTTGATATTATTGCTCGCACAGTGCTCCAGGAGACATTTAAATGTTGTGAAATCTTCTTGTATCCCATTCCTGCTTTGAACTTTTCCACAACTTTATCCCGGACCTGCCTGGTGTGTTCTTTGGTTTTCATGATGCTGGTTGTTCTCCAGTGTTCCTTTCACAGACCTCTGAGTCCATCACAGAACAGGTGCATTTAATCTATGACCAAATGACACACAGGTGTACTCTGTTTGTCACTGTTAGTCATTTAGATCGACATTGGATCATTCAGAAGTCATCAGGGAACATATGTGGAGTCAGTTGGCCGAGCTGAAAGAACAGGGGGCCAATATTTTTGCAGCTCCTGCTTTTCAGTTTTTTATTTGTGTTGAATAAATTTGGTTCCACTTCATGATTGTGTCTCACATGTTGTTGATTCTTAGAAAATATTTTCAGTTTTTTATCTTTAAGTTTGAAGCCAGAAATGTGGCAATATGTCAAAAGGTTCTTGGGGGCCAATACTTTTGCAAGGCACTGTATTTTCTGAATTATTCAAGAAATCCAGTTATTATATAGAACTACCGCTGGAATAATCCTGCAATTGGTCAAATTCTCATCCATTTGTAGGACTTCCCTTTGAAATTGGATTAAAATATTATGATAAATATCACATCAATAATTATCACAATAATTATTGATTCAATTGAAAGGCTGACTTTTCTTCCTGAGTTACATGTGATATAAAATGAGTAAATATGGTCAGAAAATGATCAATATTTCAGAAATCTAGAGGGAGCACATACATAACAGTTCTAATTACAATGACAGTGTAAACCAAATTAACTCTTAAGATGAAATCTTCTCAACTGATCACTGGCTTTATGCACATATAGAAGAACAAGCTTATCTCTGGCCAAAGACAAAATGCAAACATTAACTACAATGGACTAGACTCAACTATTCTTTTCCGATTCCTTTTACTGATTGTGTTGTATTTAATACACTTCAGTGATGACTGAGTCTCAACTACTAATAATATGTACAAAAACGTTTATCAGGTGAAATCTATTTCCTAATATACTGTAGACAGAAAAATTAGGGAAGGACCAGAATTAATAGCTTCTGTTTTAACACATTAGCCAACAATGATCTAAATAAAATCACCAAGTGGTAGCATGATTCAAATGTGAATTCGTGTATGAGAATAGAACAAATGGATTGAAATACCTTGAGGAGGCATAAGAGGGATATTGTTCTTCTCACAGAAGCCTATTGGTAGGATGGCATGAGAGGAGGCATGGTAACAGAACGAATCAGAGCCTTTATTGGAGACTGTTCCATCGATACCAACCATCAGGTATCCATCTGACAGCACCTGGAAGAAGAAAACTCTGAATTCATAATAAAAATAATGTAAAACAAATAAAAATAATATAATAAAAATAAATCAAAATACAAATTTTCTACAGATGTTTTACAATCAAAATGCGACACCAAAACTGATTTGTTTAAGGGTCAATTAGACAAAAATGAAAAAAAAAAGTTACCTCCTGCACTGAAGCCACGCTGATGCTTCCCAGATTGAGAGGGTCAATGGCCTCAAGTTTCATCCCCTTTTCAAAGAAACAGCCATTCATGTAGACAAATCTGGGCTGTTGGACAGAAACATTGTCAGGGTGTGTCATCAACTACATATCCCCAGAATGCCAGATCCGACAGGAATCACTTCTGTCATTATACAACAAATAAACATATCCTACCAGTATATATTCATTCATTCATGAATCTTCCAAACCCGCTTTATCCTTTGCAGGGGTCACTGGAGCCTATCCCAGCTACTCAAGGGGTTGCCCTTCCCCGTATGAATGTGTGTGACAGATGACCCAGTATATATTGTTTTTTCAAATTTGCTGATAATGTAATGAGGCTCAAAGGGTTGTCCCATTTCGTAGGGAAATTTTTAAACACAGTGCCAAGTGCAAGGGCCAAGGGGTAAATTGGGATTGGGTCTTGAAATATTTCATGTCTTTAGTGAACAGACCTATTAAACACTTACAGTGCTGCTGTAAAAATCAGCAAACCATTGGATTGGTTGAAATTGCTTTTGCAACACAAATGTTAAACAAGCCTTTTTAGCAGCTGTTCTTTATTCCTGTATTATGTCCAGGGACATTATAGACCATTCTTCCTCAGAGTCACATCTATGAGACAAACCCCTAGACTGCACAAATATTAAATGCTGAGCTTTCAGTAGAATAGCATTATATTGCACAAGTATCAAATTTAGGCAGCGGAGCATGTCTCACCTTTTTAAAGAACGATGTACTATCAGAGTAACCCTTTGGGGCTGCAGGTGATTCCAAACCATTTGCTGTTAGTACAAATGAAGCAATGAAAGAAATTCTCAAAATTGAAATATTCAGAGTTAAAAATATTTTGTACATTTCTTTCTATTAAAGAGCTAAAGCATAGGCTTGCCTGGTGCTTTGATGGGGTGACCCACCCTCGCGGACCAGCCTGTCGGATGAATGATAGGACTCCACATGTGACACCAGAAGTCAGGAACCGCGTTCTCTGGAGTATCGCTTTGATCTGCATACAGCAGTCGCAGACGGCCGCCAATAACGGAGTCTACAACGGCCACACGGGTCCGACTCACATATTTGGGGTCGACCACCTCAACACGCATGCCCACTTTGAAAGGGTACTTCATACTCTCAGCCAACTAGGAAAAAAAAAAGAAAAAAGATGCTTAATATGTAAATGTGGTGACATTAAACTGTGTATGGTATTCAATATGAATGGAATTTGAAACCTAAAATCAAAGGAAAAGGGCCACAATCATGAGATTGTAGAGTTAACACCAGCTTTACCTTCAGGTAGAAGTCAACAGGTAAAGTGTGGGCACCCACCAACCTCTTCATCAGATACTCTTTCCAGTCTGGGATGTTCTGGGTGACATCTAAAGATGCACATTCACTTGCTTAAGCTACATATCGACTTTTCTAACCATTCCAGAGCAATCATAAAATGCCTCAAGGATAACAGTACTGAACTTTCATTGCTAGCTATTTCAAAAGATCATGTATAATACTAGCGGTTATTAAGCATCCGGTCCGCTTTGAGAACTCATGGATGATCAAAGTCAAGTATGCCCAACTCTGTTGGGGCCCTTATTTTACTCCAGATTCATATGGTATCTTTGGACGTGGACAGACACATCCACTGATAAACATTAAAAAGACCAAGTTTGTTATCCCCATATGGAAATCCAGTCTCTGCATTTCACCCATCTAATGCACAGGCTGTACACATTTTTGGGGGGGGAATTATGACAGAGGATATCAATGGATCTTTGAATATATTAAAAAGATTACATTTTCAATTTGTTTGAATGAATAAAATTCATATAGTGGAAAGACTTTCACCACTTTGAAAAAAATAATTCTGTGTAACCTGTGTATTGGTCGAATATGCATTTTTGTTAGTCATGTAAACTCTCTTTTTCAGAATAACAGCAAATCCAGAACACATTACACATGTGACCATAATCACAGTGAACCAGTTTTGTGTTTAACTCCTTACCTTGTGGAGGAACTAGCAGCTTGCTCGTCATGGCACACCATCCAATCGGATGCAGCTCTCCTGAAACGAGGCTGCACCAGAAGTCTTTGCTGCTGTCATGCTCGAAGCCTTCATATCTCAAAAGGGCTTTGTATCCTGGAAATAAGAACCGACAATCAGTGTGATGTTTTTATAAGATGTCAAGTAAATATAAAGGTAAACATATAAAAACTTTCTCATTAATCTTATCCATTTAAAGGTTCAATCCCATGCCCAGTGTACTTAGAATATAATTTTTCAAATTTGTAAATTGTCACTATTATCACAAGGTTCAAGGGACAGATATCGGTACTTATGTCCAATAGGTGGATTATTAACTATTGGTAAAGGGGAAAATAAATGTGGCAGCCAAGCTATTTTATAGCATGACCATATTCAATGAAATGACTAAAACTGCAATTAAAATGTTTTTCCACTTCTAATTAAAATTCCAACAACCAGTGGAAAATGAACTGCATTTGGTTGGTTTTCATTTTCCTCCTTAGTTTGTGTTGGAATATAACAGTTTATCAATTCCTGCATTCTTTCATCCTACACATAACTAAACTACAATAGAAACTGAACCAAACAGAAAATGGTCAATTTTACACAATAAAACTACAAGTAGCTTATGTGACTAAAACAGACCTGAAATGAAAAGTCAACCTGAAATACGAAATAGAATGGCCTTTTACCTCCCCACCCCCCTTTTTAATGCATGGCATTTAACAATCTCAATCCCCTGTATGTCAATGTACATTCAGTGAATTGACAACAAAGAATCTTATTTTTTTTCTGAGTGAACAAACAGGTACAGTGAGTACAGTACAGGTACAATGAGGTACAGACCTGAGATCTGGATGACAGTGGCGATCCAGTAGACTTTACTGGGCAGGACTGCGTTAGTGTTCAGGACTTCCACCTTTATTCCCACAGCAATATCATCCCAATGGGCACACAAAGGAGCCTGTAGAGTGGAAAAGCCATATTTACACTGAAGAACAAGTGTGGACATTTACATCTGGACTGTGGAGCACTACACATTTACTGTAATGATGGCTGAATCAAAGTTCCTGTTGTCATCCGCTCATTTTTGACAGCATAACTTCCATTTTCGATTGTGTTTGCAAATGTGTAGGTGTAAAAGAATAAACTTAATCAGACAGGTAAACACGTTTACATTGAGCAGAAATCAAGGTGTGTAAATCCGATTTCTCATCATCAGATTATTGCTGTTATCTGATAAAGTATATGAGATTATCCTGTTTACATGATCAGTTGAATAATCTGATAACTCCAGAAATTGGATAACGATCAGCGTATTAGGGTGCATGCAAACAGGCTCAGTTGACACACAGGTAGCAGTCAGAGGAGAATAGCAGCTGTTATTCTCAGTAGGGTTATTCCATCCTGTCAGCCAGAGGCTTGTTTGGATAATAGGTTTAAAGAGTCCTTGTGGCTGAAATTGCATTGCTATGAACACACGTAACTTATACAGTTTTGAAAATACACTAGTTATGAATATTACTCTCGTGTTTATGACAACGGCACTCACATGTCTGAAGCAGGAGACAGACACAGCAAGGGATGTTTCTTTGTCCAAATACGCCCCCCATTCGAATCCTGTAGAAGAAAAACCCAACAGAAATCACAAACTTACAGCAAAATGTGAATAAATACAATACATTTTTTGTTGACGTGGGGTTTGACCACAGATTAGGGCCTCACCGTTCATTGAGGGAAGAGCTGGAGGAGGTTTGTGTACCTTGTGTAGGACTATGGCTTTTTTTGATGGAGGCTTTCCCTGCAAAAAACAGACAGAAGAAAAAAAATACAAAAGGCTTCATGGTACTATCACGACAGAATGGAGTAATGCAAACAACAAAATATTTCCTTAGTCTGGAGCCCTGCTGTACATACTGAATCTGAGTATGGATGTACTATTAGACCAGAAAACACTGTTAACCATTTTGGTAATTATTACATTTTTTAAAATGTATGATTAAAATCTGATATGAATGGTGGAGTAACATTTTTCTTCCCTCATAAAATATGGAATAGTGAAACATAAGCTGTGTAATTTGATCTGTCCACTATGAATATACAAAAAGTGGAAAGTCTTTTAAATACTTCACCTGAAAATATGTCCCCTAGTCTTAATATCTCAGATGGCAGGCTTCTGAAATTAGCAATGAGCTACATGTGTCATCTACATCTACTGTGTCATCTATTTTTTTTTCGTTATCTTCTCTGGAACTTCAATAATGTATACTGTCTTTGTTGTCCATGTTGTACAAGATTCAGTTGGCTGTTGTGTAACTGTTTCTGCTCTGGTGTTCTTTTTTCTACTCTTTGTTTAAGTTGCTGTTTTTGAAATTTCCCCTCTGGGGACGAATAAAGGCATATTCAATTCAATTCAATTCAACAGGTGTATATTGTTTGGTGTTTTTATGTCTCAGTGGAAAATATCATAAAAATAATAATGCCTATTGTAAAACATATAGGTGCTCCATTTAAATGGAGCCAATACTCTACCCATCAGTATATTACATGTTTTAAGAAAAATAATGGACAATTGTATTTCCCACGTCATTCAGAATTTAAGGTTCTTGAAGAATGAATTCAAGCTGTTGTGAGATGTTTTTAAGAATTGGCTAGAATCGATCTTTTTGTTTAAACAGGTTGATTTACATTCACATACATAATCTTTAATCCAAACTCTCCGACCATAGTGAAATCCTTTCTTCTGATTCAAACCCATATTTTGTACTTAAAAAACAAATTCCTTAATTCATCTTGGGCAGAAACATCGCATTTCTTCTCACCTGCAGACGTGCCAGTACGGAGGACTTCTTGGAGTTTGATGAATAGGAGCGCGAGCAGGATATGCTGCAGAAACGCTTGCTCTTTGAAAAGAAGGTGCCAAGAGTCCCTTCAGTGCCACACATTTCACATATGACTAAAAAAATGGAAAAAAAGAAAGGAATGAAACATTCTACCATACCACTGTTATTTAAAAAAACAACTTCTGGATTTTTTTTTCAGTTAAAATGTTTTACAACAGTTAAAAACCCATTAAAATTACAAGGTAAAACATTTAATGGAAATTGTTTTGATTATATGTTATATTCCAAACACAAATCTCCCTTTGTTTTCCTTTGCACTTTACCTGGCAGTTCTGTGTCAGTGCCTTTATTAGCATCATCAAACTGTAAAGGTGCCATTTCACTCAATTCTGACTGTGAAGACAACAAAACAGAGGCAGGAGAGGACATACATATAATTCTTTTAAAGTACAGCTAAAAAATGGCTTCTTGAAAATCAGAGCTGTACACACTGAAGATGTAACTGCCTCTTGTTGCTACATGGTTTGCTTGATGTGGTTTTAACTGATATGTCTGAACATGTATGTGTGCGTATGAGAGCAGTGTTGTAATTTTGTGTGTGGGATTTTATTCAATTAGTGTTATGTGTAATTTTTTTGTTTTTATGCGTATGTATAGATTGTTGTTGTTGTTTGTATTGTGTGTACATTGTGTTTTTTTTGGTAGGGACTACAGATGAAATATAGCCCTTGGGCTAATTCCGGCATGTTTGACATGTTGTCTATTAATATACATTGTCCCATAAATAAACAGAAATGAAAAATCACTCATACTACAATCTGAACATCAACAACAAATGCATTGTTAAAGCTCTCAAAGTGGCAGGATTTCATTAGGTTTCCCCTGTGCAGTAAACTATCTTAACTGTTAACAAATACTACTCACAGGTACACTGTTGTCTTTTGGCTCAGGTGTGATGCCTCGACACTGTATAGCAGGTAGACATTTACCACAGCCAACTCCATCGCAGGAGGAACAATGTGGTCGGACAAATACTGTGGGAACAGCTCCTGGCCTCAGCTTCAGAGAAGAAGAGGGTGACTTTGTTTCAAAGTACTCTTTGCCAAAATGCTCATTGCAGAGGTGAGAGCTGGGAGTAGCACTCCACTGGCTGCGTGTGCGTTGGACCTGTTTCTCCCATTTCCTAAACTCCTCAGGATCCTTGGGGAATTTAAACAGAGACACACCATCTTCTGCAGTTTTGCCACATCCATAGGCCACACAGTGGTAGGGCATCCCGTCTTCTCAGCCACAGCCCTGTCGATTAAAATGCAGGATCTTATACATACTTCTCTTTTGAGCTGTATGATTATAGTCTGACTTCTGTGATTTTTTTTAACATTTTGTCAACTCAAAATGAATTATTTTGACGCTCACTTCGACCAACTGTAAAGGCAAAACACATTTCACAGTACACATTTCACAGAGGAAGACGCAGTTTGAAGATAACTTTATCCAAATGAATAACTTCTAGTCATTTCAATCCTCAGAAAACACAACCTTAGCTGAATAAAGAAAACAAGAACGCAAACGTACCTACTAGCTAGCTAGTTAGTAATTAAAATAACACGTGCATAAAAACAAACTACAACTCGAACATTATACAATTGTTCGACAACTTACACAGAGGAGAAACACCTGCACACAAAAATCAAGTTTTGTTATAGCAACAAAACGAGTCTAAGACATTTAAAATAACAATATGTTGGCGGCTCTACAGTCTTTGGTTGTCACTTATTTTAAACGTCACCGTCGTTACGTCACAAGCATAGTCAAGGAATTGTGGGAGTTGATGTTTTGGTACTGGGGACTCCCGGTTATCGCCCTCCTGAGGATATTATCAACTTCTCAATTATAAAGTAGGAATAAAAACACATGCATCCATTGAAACCTTGTCTGAGTATCCTATCATGCATTTACAAAGACTTCTCCAACAGTTTTTACTGGAGCCTTTATAGTCATTGTATATGTATTGTCATAAAAGAGCAATATCCTATTTGTATATTTCAAAGTAAGGTAAATAAGAACAACCTAGCAATGACATATAACTGAAAAATAAGGTTTATATATATATTATTAACTTTTGTGATGTTTTCACACTGAATATCATTCAATTCTATTTCACAAAAGTGTGCATTGTGCTTGTAGGTGGGTTTTGTAGGTATTTTCTGATATTTCTAGAAGTGAGCAACAAAAATCCTACAAAGTTTTGTCATCCAGTTAATACCTGCCTCTTACTATCACTCCAAAACTGCAGTTTATGTATGTGGGTTTACAGGAGTCCTCACGCCACTTGAGAAAGTTGTGATATAACAGGGCCGTGACTGTTTTAATTTCCTTAAAGTATAGGCTAACAATCACAGAGTCATCGGCATATTTTAAAATAAACTGGTTCTTAATAAGCCCTTACACATACAGTATTAGTGTGCAGAATAAATAACAAGGGTGAGAGCACACACTCTTGTGGTGAGCCAGTGGAGGGGCACACCTTGTCAGATAAAACTCTATCTCTGACCCATAGTGTCCTAACCCTAACCCTAATTCAGCCCACAAGATTATTACTCAAGTTAAAATGCTCTCAAAGCATCTGGGTCAAAATGTGCAGTTCATTTGTATTAAAAGCAGAGGAGAAGCTACTCATCCAGGTTGTACCACACCTTCGCCCTTAAGTATCTGGGATAGGTTCTGATGACCACCACGCCTCTCTTTCTTACTGCATTACAGATAAAGGCTGGTTGTTGCACAATTTGAGGCTGAGCACCTGTATTTCTATATTAAAATCAAACATGTTAAAAGGATTATAAAAGCCATTAAGAGCATTAGTAAAATCAGTATCTGGGCTAAATCCATTTAAAGTGACACTAGTGCTGTTAGTTCCTGTTTCCTGGAGGCCAGTGATAATTTTCATACTAGACCAGGCTGAACCATGATCAACCATTTTGTTCTCCAGCGTGACATTATAGTTTTAATTTCCCTTAAAATATGTACTTTAAGATCATTAGTGGCTGTTTGTAGATCCAATGCTCCTGCTTGTTGAAATGCTGGTTTCTTTTTGGCAGCAGCTGTAAAAAACTTAGACTTAGACTTCCTTTATTGTAATTACACAGACACACACAATGAATCTGGTAACGAAATGTCATAGATTTGCAACTGATAAC
>JAPTHA010000012.1:3333334-3346783 GCA_029814585.1 Gymnapogon annona | reverse complement strand
CCCCCCCCCGTTTTTATTTTATTTCTATAGTTAAGTTTGTACCGCCTCAAAATCCATATCAATTTCAGAGGCAATTAATGTCTCAGACACCAAACCTTGTTTATTCCACTTAGATACTCTTTGATGTTTAAAAATGTTGTATAAAAACTTTTGCTCTTAAAATGTATAATTGACATTCCGTCACTTCCTTTTGTACTGGTGTTAAATTTGTATGCCACATAATACCAGCAGTATTTATTTAGATAATTTAAAGAAATTATTCTCACATCAAATACATCTTGTTCATATCCCTACAAATGATAATCAGTAGGTTTAAATTATTCAAAGATCAACACATTATAGATCACATTGTTCATTGCATTCGCTGCATGACCACCTTTGTGATCTCAAACACTGAGTTACAGCCAATAATGTGTTTTGTGAGGTCACAGTGATTTACCTTTGAAAACTTTGCTTGAAGTCAACGTTGATGCCAAATGTGATGAAATTCCTAAAAAGTATTCTTGAGATGTTGCATTTTTAAAATAAATGCCGGTGAATGAGCATATGACCAAGCAAATCAACACATGTAAAAAAATTGTGATTGATACTGATTGACAGTTGTCACTTAGGGACACCATACTTCGTCATAGTCACAAAGATGAACTCTGATAAAGTATAGTAATTGCCTATTACACAGCGACACATTGCTCGTCCGTGCACATGTAATACTGCAAAGCAGCCTGAAGACGAAAAGAGTTCAATGAATCTTAAATTTGGAAATTGTTGCTCAAATACTAAGTTTTAAGAAGTCTTTCCTAACAGTGTGAGACTGGCATTTCACTACTTTCCCACCTTTAACACCGTATAGTTTAGCGAGTGTAAGAGGTTTTATTATGCAAATTTGTCTGTTTTTTTTTTTTATTTGCATCCCTTCATCCTCACCCGCTGCCACCAGCACCACCACCACCATCACTTCGCACCAAACAAGCCTTTCCTGCCGACATTATCTTCATCCAGACTCCACTGGAAAGGAGGCAGAAAAATGACGGATGCGACCACGAGAGAGAGATCGAGAGACACTTTATTTACACCCGAGGAGGCTGTGTAAGTTTAGAGGGAAGGCGCTGTGTGTCTCCCTCTTTACTTTCACCGACCCCCTCCTCCGCTGGCAGAAATTTATAAAGAACAAAAAATCCGACGAGGGAGGGAGGGGGGCTGATATACGCCGAGGCTGAAATCGAGAGGCGAACCCAGGGAAAGAGGAGTAATTTGTACACGGGACTTTCCCCCTCTTAGTCCCCCCAAAGGAGGGGGAAAAGTCGCAATATTGGAAACCAAAAGGAATGAGCTTCTAAAGGCGTGAAAAACGTCTGCAATTGTGGATACTTTATATATTTTTATTTCGAAAAAATATGGCCGAGAACGTTCTGGACTCTGGCCCGCCTTCAGCCAAGAGGCCTAAACTCTCCTCTCCGGCACTTTCCGCCTCCGCCAGCGATGGAAATGGCAAGTATTATTTAATGAAATGACTTGTTAGGGACTTGTGTGTTGAGTTTTTTGTTTATAGGCGGTCTGCGTGTGTGTTTAAAAAGGCAAGGTACGCGGGATTACTCTTCTGTTTTTGTCGTAGCTGGCTAATGTTAGCGTGCTACTTGGGAGTGTGTGTCGGACGTGATGAAGAGCTCCTACAGCTAGCTACCTTGCTAACAGCCATTTTAGCCGGGCTTGCTGTTAGCTGTACGGTTAACGCTCGGCTAGCAAGCCGTATGCGGGTCTCCCACTGACGGTCCCGTGTTTCTAATGGCTACTTTAGCCGGGCTGTTGATAAACTCAATGCCATGCCAACTTGCGATAAAGTTTGGCGCATTTTACCGTCGTACCCAAATGACAGTCATTTGCGGCAACTCTCGCGCTGTTATTTGAGTTTTTAAGTCGCAAACGTCTTTTAAAAATATTTGTATTGCTTAATCGCAACTCGTTTCCCAACTAACGTTAGCTGTCGTTAATACTGTTAGCGAAAGTAGAGGTAGGATGGTGCTAGCCTTGCAGGAGAGCTAAATTTAGGCCCACGGCTACCTCCGATTGTTAAGCTTAAATTGGCATTGTTTTCCCCCTTTTCTTTGGTGGTTGGCGTGTGGCAGCAGCTGGAATGGTGGCCTGAGAACAAAACTGTGAAGCGCGAATAACGCCATGTCCAGTCATTGCTGGCAAGTCGAGTTAACAGGCAGATAATCTTACAAACACAAATAGTCACCAAAATATTAACATGGGAATTATAGTTTCATTTTCATGTACGGACAACGTGAGCTATTAGCTCTGCAGGAGCTGTCACTGTTCTCCAACCTATTAAAAGAAATAGTTTATGGCAAAACCGGCCATTGCATACATGTGTCCTGTATTGTACATTATAGTTGGTTTTGCATTGATCAGTGTCAGAACTGCAAGTAGAGCAGCCCTGAGTGACAAGACTGCACTCAAAATTATCTATGAAGTTTTTTCTGACAATGACATTCACTTTGGTAATTGCTATACATACATGTGAAAATTAAGTACACGTTCTTAGCATTCTGGGCACCTATTTTGCAGCTGCGCACATAGATTTGATATATTATTGGCTGTTGCTCTGCATAACTTTAAGTAAAGCCAGGAATGCAACTCTGTTTATGAATAGCTAACTAGTAAGTTCAAATACTTACTGAGCAAGGTATCATGATGCAGTGATCAACATTAAAAGAAATTTAAAGAAATGCTGCCAAAGAATTCCACATGTTCAAGACATTATGGGTTTGTACTTGCTGGTTTTGATGTCCATGTTGTCATCCTTCCACCTCGATACAGTTGTCTGTTAGTGAATTCACTGTGTACTGATCCAACATTGGTGCCCTTACCAACTTGACTTCATTTGTGTTTGCCCTTTTTGGCAGGTTTTTATGTAAACCTGTCTTTGCAACATATTTAATGACTGTATTGGTCAGGGAGTTTGTAACACAACAAGCAGCTGTATTTTTGTTTTTCATTGTCAATAGTGTTTTTTTGCATACTATGCACTAAATATCTTCTCAGTCTGTATTTGGTGTGATGTAATTAATTGCTAATAGGGGAAAATTGGTCAAGCTCCTAATGAGCTTTTATTAGTTTCCAATGTTAAGTGTGCAATTGCATTTTCAACGAATTATGCTGCAAAATGATGGATTAAACAGCTTAACAAGGCCATGGCCCTCTTTGTTCTCTACTCACCTTTTCTCTGGTTTATTTTCTTTGTTTCATCAACAAACCCCTGTCCCCAAACTTTGCATTTCAGATTTTGGATCATTGTTTGACTTGGAGCATGATCTTCCAGACGAACTCATCAGCTCTAATGAACAGAGTCTTGTCAATGGTGGGGACATCAACCAGTTACATACCACTCTGGTAGGGGGCCCGGCAGGTCTGGGTCCTGGAGGAGGCAGTGGTGGAGCAGGAGGAATGGGTATTGGGCTTGGACCTGGAGGACTTCCTGGGGGTGTTGGTGGAGGCCAGGATGCTGTAGCGAAGCACAAACAGCTGTCCGAGCTATTGCGTTCAGGGGCACCCTCCTCAACCCAGCAGGGGCATCAAGGAGCTATGGGGAGTCCAGGAGGCCCAACAACCATGAGCCAACACTTGGCGAACATGAAGGGATCTCCTGGTCAGGGGCCTCAGCAAATGATGGGCCAGGGACAGCAGCACCTCTCCCCACAGCAGCAGGCCAGTATGATGCAGCAGCAACAGAATGCTGCTGCTGGAATGATGGGTGGCATGAACAGGGCCATGATGGGAGCTCAGCAGAAAGCCAATAATGGACAACAGCAGCCAGGCATGATGGGAGGCCAAGTGATGAATGGCTCCCCCAGGATGGGCTTTGGGAATCAAGGAATGGGTGGTAACAGCAACCTGTTGGCTGAGACTCTGCAGCAGCAGGGACCTGGAGGCCAAGCTGGGATGAGAGGCCAGCAGCCTGGGACACTGAACAAGGTATGGATGTATGCTGATCATACAAGGTATGATCAGCATTCTATAATGCTGATCAAGGTGTGGATATCTAATTTTGCCTATCTGTTTCAACAGCTGGACATTTGATAAATCATTTTACAAGCTGCACTTTTATTTATTTGTTTGAAGAACAAGAAAGTCAACAATACATTTTCGGAATAAAATCAAGTTATTTTGACTACAGAAGCGTGTTTTTAAATGGATATTCTTATTAATGTAATTTAGTGTTAATCAGCCTCGTTGTAATCATTGCACTCATTGTAATCATTGTAAGTTGGGCTGTATCTAATGACTATGTCAGAACTACTGTACTGTAAGACTTGGCAAAAGGTGAACTGTAAGAAAAAAACCCAGTGGTTCTTATTTATAGTATATTCACTGCAGCAATAAAATACTGTAGTGTCCAACTCATTATTGGAAGGATAGACAAGGGTTTATTCCACCCTGGTTGCTTTGTTGAGAGAACAGTATCAGTAATTGTTGGCTATAATTCTCAAAATAACAGAAAAATTAATGGTTAACTTTATTGCAGTCTCACTCATCTCCTTTGTTTTTCTGATCTCACCTCTCACATTCTGGCTCTGTGCCTGAAACTTTTCTCACCCACTCACCTATCCATCATAACTCCATATACCCTCAATGCATTACAGGGAATTAGTATTTGTTAAACTTTCAAACAGTAACAATAATAGAACAATTGCTCCAGGGTCACTACAATACATTTAATAATTAATGTTTAGAATTGACCGACGGTACACAGTAATGTGTTGTACAGTTCACATCTGTTTTTATCTGCTAAAAGCCATCCATACTGTTCTTAAAGCTGCTTGCATTTTGTCATGAAACTGTCAGATAAAATTACAACATCACTGTCAGGATCCTTCCCACACACATGCACTCTCTACATGCTCCAAAACATGTTTCCTCTTTAAATATTAATAATGCATATCTGAAGTGGCCCCATAGTTTGACAGACTGAACTGACAGATCTCGCAATGTGACAGTTTTGGTGGTTGTGTCACATGCAAAATGTTCCCAAACTTTGGATCGTTTGTTTTGTGTTGTCTCTCTTCAGCCAGCTTCTACTACTGCCCCTTCTGTTCCCGGTCATTACTGCACATGTGCTGTCAGTGTATCAAAGATTTGGGAAAAGCCAGATGTCTTATTCTGAGTTACTTCAATTGGCTATGGCGAAATGCTCATGCCATGGGGATACACATGATGACGTCACAAAACGACTCAACTACTAAATGAGTCGAGTCATTGCAGCCCTATTTGTGTGAATCTATTTTATACAGACTGCAAATCTATTTTTCCTTAGTTTGACTAATAGATTTTTTTTTTATAAATTGTTCAAGTTATACTTGGTTGTTTTTCCAACATGCAACTGATGTACAAACACTTACCTCTAAACTCTAAGTCTCTAATTGTCAGAACAAGTGGTAAACAAAATAGCACACATGGCACAAAATGATGCTTGGTGAGTGCTTCTCTCTTGTCGGACAGCGTTTGTAGAACATGTTTTATCTCCCATTCATGCACAGTCACCGTTAGTTTTGCAGTAGCTCTTGATGTCCTACTGTCAGCAGACAGCCATATCAGGTGCACAAGCCAATTCCATCTCTGTTTCTGCCCTAATTGCACTGTATTGGGATTTACCGTATTGCTGAAGTGACTGCAGAATGGGATAGACTAACATGGCTTAATGGTGTTCATCAATTGATGAAATCACCAGTCACAACAGAGAATGGCTGCATATCTTTGGCAATGAAGACGGCCACTGATTTTGTGATTAATTTTTCTTCGAGTTGCTTAAAACTGGTGGCCGGAAGAAGCAGCGGTAGTTTGCTAAGTTCTTTGTGGACCAGATACTGTCCGAACAGTCAATGTTGTAGGATGACTGCGATGTAAATGTGTCATCATGTGGCCGAACAATGCACACACCGTGTTATGCTTGACCCTTTGCTAATTCCCGCCCTACAACCACCACTGACCAATACTACAGCAGCAGTAAGTAAGAGAGGAGTGTTTGGCAAACCATCCCCTCCAGGGCAAAATGCTGAAGAGATGCATTATAATATACAGTACACGCAAGTTGTCTGGAAACATCATTTGAAAATAACAAATGAGCCATAGCATGGCACATGCTTGTACCAAACCTGGCCGGGCGTTCCGAACAGCACAACACATTCTGTTGCACCCATAATGTATGACATTTCTGGATTATAAAAAAATTTAGTTGATTCTGACAGGCACTGTGTTCATGCTTGAAGTTTAGTCTCATAGAAAGCTTCACTCCATAGCTTCTACTAAACAGAAATCCTATTATATTGCTCTTGAAAAGCTTCACCATTATCCTGGATTTCCTTTCCTACACTGAACCAAACAAAGACAGTGTAATGATCCAATGTGTGTGATTTTTCAATAGCACACCGGTGTTGGAGAGTAAGAGGCGTAATGACCATAATAGTCATGTTTTCAAAGAATTCAGACTGGGTAAATATATCGATGTGTTTGATTTTATTTTAATCTTGCTTGTTCGCCTAATAGTGGATTAGATCAATTCCATAACGTAAGAGCAGATTCTGCTAATTACGCATTTTCTGCACTATAGGACGTTATAGATTATAAGGCGCACTGTCAATGAATGGTCTATTTTCGAACTTTTTTCATACATAAAGCACGCAGGACTGTAAGGCACATTAAGCGAAACAAAGTCAGATAAGTCAGTCAGTCAAACATTAGTAAATGCATTCACAATAACGCTCAACGTTGTTCAAACGTTAATTAGCGTATTCACACTAACTCCCAACATTGTTCAGTTGTAACACGTAAAAAAAACCACATTCTGATGGCGCTAAATCAAATGTTGGTGTATTCACAATAACTCCCAACCTTGTTCAGTTGTAACACATTAAAAAAAATCAGATAGCGCTAATTCTGGAATGTACATACTTTGCGATGCTCCTGACAATGGTAGCCGTAAAGTTGCAAGCGGCGCGGCTTTGGAGTTTACCGAAGACGTACTAAAACATTTTGACAGCGCTGTGAGTGCCGTGTACCACACAAAATTGCTTCGAGGTCAATAAGCACAAACAGAATTAATCCATACATAAGGTGCTATGGATTATAAGGCACACTGTCGGTTTTTTAAGAACATTAAAGGCTTTTAAGTGCACCTTATAGTCCCAAAAATATGGTACTGCTGAAATTTCACATTTATTTCCTTTCCAATGTTAATATTGATACCAGTATTAATGTATTTCATGGTTGCGGTGGTTAATCAGGTTACAGCTCAAAATTGTACCTTGGTATCACTAAATATATCTGAACCAATCAGCAGTGAATCAAACTTGCATTGGATCTGATCAAATCAAATCATGATTGGTAGATTCAGAGCCTTATGAATCAACTTCATTAAGGGAATTGGCCACGATACTCAGCACTAAAATGAATACAGTACTACTTGAACATCTGCTTGGAGGTTAAGAAGCAAACCAGACTTTACTGTCTCTTGACTCTACATAACATCAGTGTTCTTGTTGAGTTAGCTCCCACAGTTTAATCAGATTTTTTAATCCCATAGTGGCAGGTTACACATAACATATCAGAATGCCCCACATTCCTCCTGCTATGCCAGCCCTCTCTTTTACATACACTTCAATTTGGTTCTGCTACTACCCATGCTAATGGCTTAAGGGCAAAACGGAAATACCCATCTTTCTGTGTATCAGTTTTACAAAGAGTGGTGCAGCAGATTAAATGTGCAACATTCCTACTTAAAAAAACTGTCAAAAAGCTTGATCGTCGCGTGGGATTCACAGTAAGATGTTTCACTGGCAGTTGGCTGATGAGTGAATTTGTTGAAGAGTAATGCATCATTTAATCGGAAGAGATAAGAAAACTGAGATGAGGCCTCTGTGGCATATAGGCAGTATTCAAGAAAAATCCAGTGGAGCTTGCTAAGGCACAAGCAAAAATATCAAAGAAGTAGACAGTATTGATTAGAATTAAATGATTGTGAATTCAAAGAAAGGTTAGAGAATCCATCTGTTCATGTTAGATTGCTGCTGGATTCTTCACTGTCAAATCAGTTTAAATCTTGGAGCAAGTTAGTATTATTATTATTGTTTTTTAACATAGCACTGAATTGTGCTGGAGTAGTAGGACGCAGAAAATAGTAAACCCTGACAAAGGAGTGCTGATCTGTTTTTTAAGAGATCACAGCTTCCTCTTAACTTTGCCTTTGGCGATCTAAGCATGGATATCCACACATTTAAACACTGTTTAAATGTGAAACCAGAGGGAAAAACTACAATATCATGTTACAGTTTGTTAAAGCAAGACATCTTGTCACAGTTGAAAGTCCTGTCACAGATAATTTAGTGAATTGTATTTGATATATCCAGTTGCTTACATTGTGGAAGGTGTCCTGTCTTTATTGAATTCATTGCTTCAATATTTCTTCTTTTCTACTGTCTTTTTTTTTTCTAATAGATGGGGATGATGGGTGGCCCAGGTGCTCCTTTTGGTGGTCCGTATGCAGGACAGGGAAATCAAGGCATGGGAGGTGCAGGGCTGGGCCCTGCGCCGAACAAAGGTCCCATGGCCAATAGTTTGGCCCAGTTCAATGTGGACAAGAAGAACCCAAACATGCAAGGAATGGCTGCAATGGTAAGGAATTGATACATACTAATTGAAGCAGTATTCACATGCTGTCCATTTTTTTCTTGCTCACCTCATTTGTCCCTTCTTTCTTCAGCAGGGCTCACAGCAGGGGCAGACTGGTGTTGGTGTTCCCCCAGGTGCATCTGTCGGAGGAGCTTCAGGGATGGTGCCCAGTGCACAGGGTGGTCTTGTTGGTCCTGGTACCCAGTCTTCCGCGGCGTCTGCTGCAGCTGGAGCACCGCCTACAGCAGACCCTGAGAAGCGCAAACTAATTCAACAACAGCTAGTGCTGCTACTTCATGCACACAAATGCCAGCGGCGGGAACAGGCCAATGGCGAAGTCCGACAGTGCAACCTGCCTCACTGTCGTACTATGAAGAATGTCCTAAACCACATGACTCACTGCCAAGCTGGCAAGACCTGTCAGGGTGAGTAGAAGTGATGCTTCATGGCTCCACACTCGATACGTAGTAATTATGATTGCGTGATTTGAGGAAAAGGCGTACTGCAATTAGGCCTGTCGCGATAATCAATAAATCAATTCATCACACGATAATTAAAAATGAGCTTGATAATTTGTCGGGCTCAACAATTTATTTACCAAACCGTCCTCAGCAGAAGGAGAGTGTGAAGCACAGGACTTCAGTGAGCGGGTATGAACATGTGTTTGAAAAGAGTTTGCGCCAAATGCAGAGTTCACGCTAAACCCAACACTACAAACACGCACCTTCACCTCAAATACAACCACCCATCGTAGTTTTTCCAGCAGGAAAAAAAATCCTCAACCTAACAGATAGAGAGGGGTGGTGGACGTGGTCCCAACAGACAGACCACCATCACTGAAGCGATAATGAAGCAAAACATATGTAAGCACGACAGTGTCAAAGGCTGCACTCACAGACAGTGGAGTTCACTACATCCACAAATACACTCACCTTTAACACTGTCCAAAAGCTGGCATTTACGCAAATTTTAGTTGTTTAGCTAATTTCTTTTGGATATTTACAATGTTTTTTTTCCCATAATGTAATTCCAATTTTTAAATATTCTTAAGAAATAAAAGTTTGTTTATCTTTAAAAGTGGTGCACTTGCATTATTATACCACTCTTATAATATTATTATTATTATTATTATTATACCATTATTAGTCTATTAGTTAAAAAAGGGAATCAAAAAGGCAATATTATTGTTTATCACAATCATTTCAAGGGCAATTTATTGTTCACCAAAATTTTGTTATCGTGACCTCACCGCAGTTGTATCAGACTTTAACTACAGCAGGGGTAGGGAACCTGGAGAGCCGCAGTCCTGCATGTTTTAGATGTTTCCCTCTTTCATCACACCTGGATTACGTCATTACCAGGCCTCTGCAGTGATGAGCTGACCATTAAACCCGGTGTGATGGAAGAGGGAAACATCTAAAACATGCAGGCCTATGGCTCTCCAGGACTGGAGTTGCAGACGCTTGAACTACAGTGATAATGTGCATTTTTGTTGTCAAAATTGCTAATGTTTTATAAAATGCGATAATAGACAAAAATAAAGTTTAAAAATAAATTTAATAAAAACATGGGTATGGTCTTGGTATTTTGCATCATACATTCATCATACTATCTCTGTGGCGTTTAAAATCCTCTAAAAAAATGTAATTTTCTGTGTGATGTAGTGACCATACACGTCTTCTCTACCTAAACACTGCTTTGTCACCTCTTTATTGAAAGTTATCAGACTGTACGCGAATAAGGGAATTGCTTGTCATATTGACTTATAGAATTTATTTTACTAATTTAACTATCCATTATACAAAACGGCCTAGGATAATGGAATTCAATAAATAACCATTTATAGCGGCTAATTTTTTTCCTCTATGATATCTTTATTTGGCTTAACAGAAATTAAGTACAACACTGACAAAGCTGGTCCCCAATTTCATTCTTTTTCTTTCACAATCAAAATGCATTCTAATTTATTTTATTCCTTGATCTTTTAACTTTGAAATGCTGTCATATGCTTTATTGAAGGTAGCAACAGGATCACTGATCTCCTTGTTTTTTGAAACAAGGACATTTTTTAAAAAAATATACAAACTGTACTAGAATTGGCATGTTTTGTGTGACCCTCTGAAAATCAGACCATATGTCATCACAAAACCCTGGTTTTGTACAGTCTGAATTAGGGCTAGGAAAAAAACATTCTATTTGTAGATTACATGGCATTTTATTTTTAGAAAATTTTGATTTTTAGCATCTTAGCTGCACAAGTTAGCAGCCAACAGGCTAAGAATTTCATTTTTGGTTTTGTATTTGTGGAAGATAATCAAAATACATTCTAATTTATTTTATTCCTTGAACTTTTAACATTGAAATGCAGTCGTCTGTGTCATTGAAGGTAGCAACAACATAACTGATTTCCTTGTTTCATGTTTTGCTTTGTTTTTTTGTCTTTGTTTTTATCTTCAGTTGCTCACTGTGCATCATCGAGGCAGATCATCTCCCATTGGAAGAACTGCACACGACATGACTGTCCTGTCTGCCTGCCGCTGAAGAATGCTGGGGACAAGAGGAACCCGCAGTGTGAGTGTCTGTATCTGACCAAATGATGTTATACCTAATTGTTCATTGTATTCCCTTTCACTTGTACAACTCTGTCAAAAATTTAAAAGCTTCATCACCTTTGCTAAACTGTTAGACTCTGATGTTGTGTATTATGTTGGTACTTCAGCAACACGTTTATGTAAATCCGACTCCGATAACATCTGAGTTCAGAAGGAGTTCAGGTCCCCACAGAATTACTGTCATTGTTGGCTGAAATTATTATTTCATCAACTACAGACACTTTACACAAACTGTGGTTATTAAAGCAGTAAACTTGAAAACTGTTAGTTTAGACAGAGGAAGATCATTAAAATTAAGTAGTCATTAGCCTAGCATCATCAGTATTACAAAATGCATAATATCTGTTCAATGTGATGATTACTTTGGTTCTTAGGCCATTTAAAATTAATGCTCCCTGTCAGGGATCTTGTTCTTTTGGTCATGACCGAAAAAACAAGATCTCGGATACAAACGGCCAAAATGACTTTCCTCCTCAGAGTGGCTGGGCGCATACGTAGAGATGGGGTGAGGAACTCTATCAGCAAGGAGTTCAGAGTAGAGCCACTGCTTCTGCACATTGACAGGAGTCAGCTAAGGTCGCTCGGGCATCTATTTCAGATGCCTCGTGGAGGCCTCTCTAGGGATGTGCTATGGGCATGTCCCTCCGGGATGAGGCCCCAGGGCAGACCCAGGACATGCTGGAGGGACAGTGTCTCTCGGCTTGCATGGGAAGACATGGGGGTCCCTCCAGAAGAACTGGAGGAAGTGTCTGGGGAGAGGGAAGTCTGGTCATCCCTATTTACACTGCTGCCCCTGCGACCCGGCCCCCGATAAGCAGTAGTGAATGGATGGAAGGCTCCCTAGAAAACTTATACAAACTGTACTATCATTGACATGTTTTGTGTGGCCCTCTGAAAATCAGATCATAGGTAATTACAAAACCCTGTTTTTGTACAATTTGAAGTAGGGCTAGAAAAAAAAAAATTAAAAAAAATTGTATTTGTACTTGTACTGTTTTATTTTTAGAAAATCAACTGATTTTTTTTATCATCTTAGCTGCACAGCTTAGGAGTCAACAGGCTAACAAACATCAGCAGTGTCACATCTCTCACTATGTTATGGTAAATGCCTGTGAAATGAGGGCCACGGCTGGCTTGTTTTCAAATTTCCACTGTGCTTGGGGTGTGCTTGTGTCACAGCAAGATGAAATCTACACCTAACAATCAAGCAATCGATAAACAAAATTTTACTTAACAACAAAACTTTTATTCAATGGCCTCTACATTTAGCGCAGATTTAGCATTCATGCTACATTCAGCTTTGCTGGAGCCTTGTAGTTCCCGTTGAGACAAATTTGAGTTTAGAGGAAATCAGGTAATTCATGTTTAAAATGATTATGTATTAGGGCATTAACAGAAACGTCCACGAGTTGTCTCCTGTACCACAAGTCGACAAGTCGCATGTTATTCTTTCTCTTCCTCCCTCTGGATGTGCTTGTGTATTGAGTGCAGACTCTGCCTTTGATTCGCTTAAGCAGACACTGTGTGTGTGTTGGCGGCGGATCAAGCGGCCTGTGTGTGTGTGCGCACATGCACTGTGTGTCTGTGTGTCTCGGCGGCAGATCACGCTGCCTGTGTGTGCACTTAATGTTGTGCAGTTAAATTTAAAAGAAAACTCAAGGTGCTAGCCTTTGTTTTGTTTGAGTTAAAATGTTGATGCTTGTGTCTTGTAAGTGTACAGTGGCACCTCTACTTACGAACGGCTCTACATAGGAAATGTGCAGGTTACCAAACGCCTAAACAGGAAAGTATTAGCTGTAGTTACGAAAGACATTTCAGGATACGAAAGGAAAAAATACAGTACGCGCTGCTACTGGCAGCTCCCAGAATTCACTGAACGTAAACAAACTGGTAGCTGCTCTGCCATTGGCTATCGCCTAGCATCTTCCCGGCATCCCATTGGCTAGGAGGGAACTCTATGTATGTATCCCAGCATCCTCTTAATTTTTCCGCCGGACCACGAAGTGATCGACGGGAAAATGAGTCTTTCAAAAAATGAGTCTTCGATGAAAAATTTCTGAATTTGTTGAAAAGAATTACCCAGAAAAAATATTGAGTAGTCAGGCTATCGCTCACTATGACAATGTTTGTAAAAGTGTTGACTAGTCGGGCTGTCGCTCACTATGATAATGTT
>JAPTHA010000012.1:3301356-3333234 GCA_029814585.1 Gymnapogon annona | reverse complement strand
TGAAAAAAGGTTGGACAGAAGCGAAACGTCCAACCTTTTTTCACAAGTACAGATGACGACAGAAGAAACCCTCTCCACTTTGCTGCTTAATGTAATTTTCTATTTGCACTGGAAATGCTCAAGTTGCAAATGTGAGCAAAACTGTGGTTTAAGGGCTTGATAGTGCAACTTAGTATAAAGACAGCCAGTGGTAAAGGGCAATTCCTTCCCAAGAACTGTTCTACAACTTCAGTTGTTGGGAAAGAGTGTGGATTCTTAATATCAGATACGGAACGCTGTAATATATGCATCAAGGCTGTTGCTACTGGCAATTTTGTTTAGGGTCCCTCCATTTCTATTCAGCCATCCTTTCCCTCATCTCCATGTCTGACCCTTATTACTCTCCCTCATGTCCTTCATCACTGTCTTTAAGAATTCTTCTTAAGTTTCATCATACATTGAAATTTTGGAGTCTTTTCCATAACCATCTTTAAGGCTTCTGAAACTGCACGTTACATTGACTGGTCTCATGATTGTATTCTAGTGTCTATCAGTTGTAGTAGATATTGTATATTTAGTAGTTAAGGTGTAATGTATTTTTGTCACATTGTTTTCTTAGGCTGTACTTTTTGCATGCTAACAGACAGGTCAGACTTATTAAAAATTTCCTTTGTTCTTGCAATGTTCTCACAGCCTTGTTGGGTGCAGCTGGTGCTGGTCTGGGAAGCTCTCTTGGGGCTGTTCCTGGTGGGCAACCCAGTGCCACGAACCTAAACCCTCCAAACCAGATCGACCCCAGTTCCATAGAAAGAGCCTATGCCGCCCTGGGCCTGACCTACCAGGGCAACCAGATCCAAGCTCAAACTGCTCAGCCCAACATTCCTAACCAAGGATTGCAGGGCCAGACTGGCATGAGGCCCCTGAACCCAATGGGTGAGTCTCATGAAATGCTCCAAATATTTGGACTAGAAAGAGATTTGGTTGCCTTTTTGAGATTTGAAAGCCTGGCATGTAAAAAACCTCACTTGACATAAAGCCTTCACTTGTATCGCGTTGAACTCACTGATTTCATGTACTTCCTTTAGTAGACTTACTTAAGTACTCTGTGGACATTATGTTCTTCCTTGCTTAGTGGCTATTTCACAATATAGCATTGTCAAACTCTGCTGTTGTGCACTTATGTGAAAATTACAATCACAGTATGCCATTTCTAGTTTTTCACACTGAATAACAAACAAGTGGAGCATTATCTCTAACATTTGGCAATTGGCTGTCCGCAGGTCCTTAAAAAGTCTGAAATTTGTTTGTCCAAAATTAAGGCCGTATTATCCTTAAATTACAATATACCTTAAATCTGCCTTTCAAAGTTCTTAAAAATGCCACAAGGACAATAAACAAAATTGCAATATTTTGTTACAATGTACAGTAAAATCTTTGTAAAGAATCTGGTAAATTTGTAATTACTGTTTTCTGTTTTAGCACAACACAGTAGAAATATATGGACCAAACTATTTGCAATGTGGTCACACTTTTTGCTATCTCACAGATGAAAGGTCTTTAAATTAAAGTGCCCTTAATAAAGGTCTTTAAAAAGTCTTAAATTTAGCTTCCTTAAACCTGCAGATACCCTGGGCATAGATGAGTGCCCTCCAAAATACCTGACAGTGACATTTAGGAATGTCAGTGACATGCATTGTCTGTGCTGATAAGGTACTGTACTGTTGCTAAAGAAGCCACAAACACAGGCATTCATTCCTTCACACTCAGCCTTTTAATAACTATGAATGAACCCCAGGTACCCATAATGCATTGGTTGTTTGTTTATTTTGAGCAGAAGAAAAACAATGCTTTTGTGTGCAGGAAACAAATAGCAGAATAAACAAGTTAATAAAAAAATTGATCAATAAAACATGACGATGATTTCTTTCGGCTTTTTCTCTTCCGGAGTCGCCACAGCGAATCCAATTCGCATATTTGATTTGACAGGAGTTTTTACGTCAGATGCCCTTCCTGACACAACCCACTAGACCTTAATACCAGGAATCGAACCCAGGTCCCCTATGCACCAGCCTGGTGCCTTACCAATTGACGCATCCAGCCGGATCAATAAAACATGAAAATATTATGACAATATCAATATTTGGATGGTAGTGGCTCAGTTGGTAGAGCATCCAATGGCCAAAGTGTCAGCGGTTCGAATTCTGGCTCTGATTCTCCACATATCAAAGTGTCCCTGAGCAAGACATTGAGGCAGCAATGGGCAAGGCATTGCTGCCATGCCCAGTGGAGCATGGCAGCATCCGCCCACTGGTGTTTGAATGGGTGAATGTGAGGCCAATGTAAAGCGCTTTGAGTGCCATCTGTTGGCATCCGGTAGGAGGCTTCGCTGCATCCGCTGTAGAATGGCCAGGTTCAGTAAAACTTCTTCCCCTGAGCCATCAGACTCTTAAACTGTACTTGACATGACATTCAATGTTTCCACTGTTTATAGTACTGTTTACATTGATGTGTAATATTTACACTGTTTATAGTACTGTTTACGTTGATGTGTAGTATTTACACTGTTTATAGTACTGTTTACACTCATGTGTAGTATTTGCACTGTAGTACTGTTTACACTGTTGTGCAGTATTCTCACTGTTTATAGTGCTGTTTACATTGTAACATTGTTACTGTCCATCTTATTTATTTTATTATTTTTTATTTAAAGTAACTGGGTGAATTTTGAATGTTGTCACCTTGCACTGCAGCCACTTATGGCTTTGAATTCACTTCAGCAATCTTGCACTTTTGTATTTTCCATATTTCTTTTGGGTTATCAGTTGCCAATCTATGACATTTCGTTACCAGATTCATTGTGTGTGTCTGTGTAATGACAATAAAGGAAGTCTAAGTCTAATAAATGTGTAGAAAAGCGCTATATAGTTGCAATCTGTTTACAATTTCCATATACATTAGTAATAAAATTCTTCAATACGTATTGCTCAAAAAGGAGCATGATTGATGGTGTGAATGCATTTGTACACTCAAAATCAAGCTCCGGTATAGAATAATATTAATTTGGATAGTGTTGGGCTCTTAATGGGACTTAAATATTAGTTTATGCCAGAAGCAGAAAGGCTTTAAAACTACTCAAAAATGTTTAAGAGGTTTCACTTTCAGAAATTCAAGAACAGGCCTTTGATGTGATTTACTGAATGATGTATTCCAACATCCTTCCTCCGTATAGGTACAAATCCTATGGGAGTCAACGGGGGAGTAGGAGCCCCTTCCCAGAACCAGCAGACTAATCTGCTGCAAGACACTATGATGCACCTCAATGTGAACAACCAAGGGTAAGGAGATACGCAAACATTCAGTTTGCATGGCAACATTAAAGCTGACAATCTGTTAGAACAGTGACCAATTAAAATGATGCCCCATGTCTTCCAGTCTTATGAATGATGCAGGTGGGGTTAGCTCGATGCCCACAGCAGCCCCTCCATCTGCCACAGGTATGAGAAAATCCTGGCATGAGGACATCACACAGGACCTAAGAAACCACTTGGTACACAAACTGTAAGTATCCCCATCAAAAGAAATACAATTCAGTTTGGGGTGTATAGTAATACCAGGAATTATTTCCATCTTTCTTATCGCCCTTTCTATCAGTCTGTGACATTTTTATCCAACCTGTTTCTTACAGATTATCCTCCAGATTATTTTCAAATTTGATATTTTATCAGTAGGAGAAGTGTAGTGTAAATTTTAATTGCTGAATTTCACATTTTGGATTTTTTTTTTTTTAATCTTTCACATTTTTGAAAATTGAACTACGCCCAATAAGTGTTTTTCGAAGACAACTTGCTGAATTTGGCACACGAAATGCAGTCAGGTTGAAAGTTGAGACTGTGATATTGTAATGTTTGTTTTGGTTTGACTGAATTACCCAGAAAGGACAGTAATTGAGTTTAATCTAGTTTACTACAAGAGAATATCAGTCATTAGGAGGGCAAAGTGTTGAGGCCTGTAGTTATAAGTTCTACTCACATTTTCATTTACTTTCATGTATTTGATATATACCAATATCTAACTGTAATGATACCTACACTGTCATTTACAATGATGTACTACACAGTTTTGTACACAGTCGTCCCAGCTGTGAGACATTTCATGTTGTCGGATACAAACCATGTGCACAGTTCAAACTTGGAACCAAAAAGCATTTCCACAAAGCTCACACCCTACAAATTTAGATGGTTTTTCATTGGCTGGCCACATTTGTTTATCATTCAGCAAATCGCTCTGAAAGTATTCCTTTATAATATGTGTTGTCATCATTTTGGATTTAGTGTTGGCATGTAGTTGAGTTGGAACAAATGTATAAACTACTTAGGTGTTGTTGTAGGGCTTGATGTAAACAGCTCTTTATCATTATTTATCTGCTCTGATTTCCTACAGTAACTGTTGCAGGCCAAGACAATGATATTTAAACACCACAACGACTGAAACAGCAGTTGGATCAAAAGGGCATGGTGTATACAAGGATATTGAATTGACCTCTAGAGCTGTTGTTATTTATATCCCTGAAACTCTGGGATGTAATGTTTTAGACTGACAAATTTGGTTGAATTTGTTCTTGTTTTGGGGAAAAAAATTGTTTCTCTGACCATTGCTCTGACACTATCATGTTGAGTTGAAATTGAGTTCATATCAATTGTGTGATAATTATTGTAGATAGATTTTTGAATAGGAGAGGATTTTGGGGATATGCCCTTGATGTCAGCCCCCAAAAGCGTAAACCTCATTTATCTATACTGTGGTCTTTTGAAAACAGTATAGCTGTTTTTGCTATATTTTTAACATCACATGTTATAGCAGAGAGTCTTTGTATGTTTTCTTACTCTCTTATAAATGCTGTCAATAAAAATATTTCTGTACAAAATATTACTTTTGAAAGGAAGTGATGCTCAACCATTCATATGATGAACTTATAATATTTTACATTGGCATAATAACACAAAATCAGTGTCTTTGCTGAACCACTGTGATACAACAGCTACACACGCCACCCTCGCACGCATACATACACACACACTCTCTTCCCCCATCTTCCCCCTCCCTCCCTCTTACCCACTCACCCACTTTTACGCTCCTGTTTTTTCAGATCTTTTACACAGTTTGTTGGTGTTAGTGTCTCAAAGTTTTTCACCAGGTCACTGGCTGTTAGTTGATCTGCATGACAAAAGTTTTTTTCCTCTAGGGTATTAGCAAGTAACCACTATTATTTTCCCACTGCAGGTGTTTTGCATTTTCTCTATGTTCCCTGCTGGGATAGTCTCTGAAAAGCTTCCACTTCTTAACCATGGATGAAACGAGCAATGGCTCATCAATTCTGTCAAGGTTATGATTTTCAAATAGATATAGATGCATTTAAAAGTTGACATTGTTTACTGACAGGGTGCAAACATGACAGTTGGTGTGTTGGAATGGTATACTGTGATTGGTTGAATGTACATTTTGTGTTCTGCTGAAAATTATGATTGCTGATTGTCTTGGTTTGTGAAAAAAGGGAAGAAACAGTGTAGGGAAATCTGTCTGGTGTTTGTTAGACCAAATGAGAAGCTTATTTTGTTAGTTGCTGGATTTTTATTCAAAACAAAAATGGGCGTTTTATCATGTTTTTGAAACTCTTCAAATGCTAAAAGACAGCAACATGTCACTATTGTAACTTTTAACTACATTCTACTCTTTTACTCTGTGTTTCATCCTCTTGCCTACAGTGTCCAGGCCATTTTTCCGACTCCAGATCCTGCTGCATTAAAAGACCGTCGAATGGAGAATCTAGTGGCCTATGCTAGAAAAGTGGAGGGAGACATGTATGAGTCTGCCAACAGTAGAGTAAGTTAGTCTCCTTAAACTTATTGGATTATGCAAAAAAGTGAATGCTCAGAAATTTAGATTAGATGTCTTTCACTTCTGGCTTTGTTGAGTATAGCAGAAAAGAATCACTTTGTCATTCGGGGGAAAATGTTGGAGTCTGACAGCATCTTTAATGTGTAGTTAATGTTGCTAAAGCAGTGGTTTATCACATGACACATACCAGTCATAAGTTAATTTAATTGCATGGCATATGTAAACCACTTGGCTTCTTTTTCTCTATTGCTTTACTCTATTTTTGACAGGCTGAGTACTATCACCTCTTAGCAGAGAAAATCTATAAGATCCAGAAAGAGTTGGAGGAAAAGAGGAGGACCCGGCTCCAGAAGCAAGGTCTAGGCCTTGGGCCGGCTGGCATAGGTCAGTCTCCTGCAGGACTACCCCCAAGTAAGTGGATATAAAACAAACATGGAGGACTTGTCTTTACTGACACATAAATTGGGCCTAATGGGCTGCATTTTAGTTCACTTTGGTTAATTTTGAACATGCAGATAATTTTGTATTTGTAGTTCATAGGTAAAGGTATGTTTTGAAATGGCACAAAACTTGTTTATTGGTCAGTATTCACGACCATCCTTTGTGCGTATGTAGATGGTCCCCTCCCCGATCCATCAATGGTGAGACCAACTGGACCAAATCAGATCGTCAACAGGATGCAAGGACCAGGTAAATGATAATGGAAGATCAGGGCACACTTTTGAAACTGAACAGTTTAAGTAATTTCACACTGATGAAAAAACATTTTAACACAAGGTTACAATTTATGTCATTCCAGTTTAAAGTGGTGTACCTTGAGTAACTAACTGTGTTTTTTTTAAAGGTATGAATCAGTTTAATCAGATGGGGATGCAGTCTATGGGTCAGAGGTCCACACCTCCTCTTCCTCTGGGGGCTTCTGGCAACCAGGTGGGTACTGAATTTAACCTGTCAAATTGATCCACTGATATTTTGTCATCCAGCTGTATAAGACCCCCCTGTCTGTGCCCATTGTTTGCATTCTAGATGGGGATGGTTGGACCCAGAATAGGGCAACCCAATGTAAATCAGCTGCAGAACCAGTATCTGTCTCAGTTTCCTGCCTCAGGCCCAGGTGTTGGCACAGCTCAGCCTGGAATGGCCCAGCCTGGTGTACAAGGGGGCATAGCGCAGGTAAGGTGTCCCACAGTCCACAAATGTTTTGTTTGTGGAAGTTTGTGAAAGTAGATTTTGAACACCAAATTTGTGGAAATGTTTGTTTATTTAATCTGAATAAGTTATTTCCAGTGGAGTGTTCTGGTATTAGTTATGGGTCTGTCTCTATGGGTAACACTTTTACATTTTAAATAATGTTCTTAAATGTCATTTTTTCATGGACTGCCTTTGCTCTCTTCCCACTCTCTCATTCCCCTCTTGAACACACAGACGCAGATGGGCACTCCTCCATCTCTTCCAGTTGCCAGCCCTTTGGCACAGCCAGGCTCAGTCAGTGGCCCTACTGGACCCTCCACAGTGGGGTCTTTGGGTCCTCAAAGCGTAGGTGGTGGATGTCCAAACTCAGCTGCTGGACCCCCAGCTTCCACAATGACTCCATCTAACACAAACCAGCAACCAAACTCCATCCCTCACCTGGGGGCAATGCGTGGCAGCTCCCCCTCCCCTGCTCACAGTCGATCTCCTACACCTCACCAGACACCCCCTAGACTTGCTGGAGCCCAGACTCCGCAACCACACACCCCTAATGCACCACAGCTGGCTCCACCTTCAGCACCCCAGCAGACCCAACTAAACCAGGGGGGGCCAGGTTCAAACAAACCCCTCCAGCAGCAGCACATGGGGCCCACAGGCTCCACTACTCCATTGCATCCTGGACTGGCCAACAACCCTACTTCACATGGTTCTCAGCTTCCACGCACTCCGGTCAGTGGAATTTACCTTTTATATACGTATTCTATTTGTTCCATTGCAGTGAAAATCATTTTCAGCCCTCAGCCTACTTGCCAAGGGGGTATTGTTAGTATTGTTATTGTTTTGTTGTCTTTCTGTTCTTTCTAACTACGTTATGTCTTATTCTGTGTCTCTTTAAATACCCAAATACTCTACCTGTGGCATAGTATTTTTATACTGCTGTTTGCCCATAGGGCAGGGGTCCCATAGAACATCCAATACTATCCTCGAGGAACACACACTTGGTGACAGTGGGGAGTCGGCTCCAAGTTACAGTCATCTGCCTTTACCAGTTGGGGTTAGAGAGAGAGAGAAAGAATGAAGGATAGTGGGGGTATGGGGAGGTGGGAGAAGTTGGGGTGAAACACATGAATGAACAAATTAAAATATAACTATTACAAACTAGAACTGCTATTACTAATATAAGTACAAATACCCACAGTGGGACCACAGCAGGTTCAGAGATGATCCAGGGAAAACCTGTGACATGATAAAGCAGAGGATCAGTTGAAGATGTCAACTCAGTAATATGGTTATGTATTTCCTCAGGTGTGGGTAGAGGAGAAGAGGGGCACAAATGAGAGGAGAGGGAACAAAGAGGAGGTTAGACAGGAAGAGAAGCAAATACATGAGCAGCCTTTCCAAGCAGTCATAGTAGCATAAGACCAGCCTGACCGACACCTACTGCAACTTTTATGTGAAAGGAAAGTTTTAAGCCTATTCTTAAACGCAGAGAGGCTTTCTGCCCTCTGGACTCAGGCAGGTAGGTGGTCCTATAATAGATGAATTCTTGATGGCTGATGACTCTAGCTCCCCTTACTTTTGGAGATTCTAGGAGCCACCAGTAATGTTGATGGTGGTGCTCTAGATGGATTTAATGGAACTATGAGGTCTAAGATATGTTGGTGTCTGGCTATCAAGAGCTTCATCAGTGAGGAGGAGCATTATAAATCCTGTCCATGCTGGAGATGGTGCACAGAAGCTAAGACAGGAGAATTATGGTCTCAGGTACTTGGGCAGCGGCAGTCTGGATTAAGTGAAGGCCTAAGACAGCCTAAGAGAAGTAAATTAAATAACATAGTTTAAACGTAATAAATGCACAGATAATTTTTTTTGCGCCATTCTGTCTTAAGGTGTGCATAAATATAGCAATAGTTCACAGATAAAAAAAAAAGGCAGCCGTAGAAATAATTTTTGTATTCGTTAAATTATAAATATTGATCAAATTTTCCCGGCTGGATAGCTCAGTTGGTAAGGCACCATGCTGGTGCATAGGGGACCTGGGTTTGATTCCCGGGATGAGCATCCAGTTGGTTGTGTCAGGAAGGGCATCCGACATAAAAAAAAACAACAAACAAATATACGAATTGGATTTGCTGTGGCGACCCTGATAGGGGAAAAAAAAGCTGAAAGAAATCATCATAAATGTTGAATTATCATGCGTAGATTCCTCACAATGGTGTTGACTCCATGTTAACGCCATCCATTTTGACTAGTTCACTAAACAATGTGCTTAACATTCTTTGGGCCCAACATAGACTTCATTTTTGTATGAGTTCAAAAGCAGAAAGTAGCTGGTCCTCCAGCTTGCAAAATTTTAATGCACTGCTGTAGTTCAGTTAGCTGATTGGTTTCATGTACAAGTGCAATTTGGTATCAGAATATTCATTATTAACATTAACAAACTGGAAGCTCCACTTTTTCGCTTGTCAAGTCTTTTCATTTAATATATTTTAAATCTGTTCCAGTTTGTGGATTAACGTGTATTCTCAGCTTCAGTTTACCTGATTTTCTTTTTTTTTTTTCTCTGCAGTTGTCCCAGAAGGGTTCCTTCGCAGCTGACGGTCAGGCTCTGACACCTGCCTCCATCAGTAGCCTGGATACCTCCTCCCAGCAGCCGCAGTCAAACACCTCCACCACCAACATGGAGTCCAAGATGGAGGTCAAGCAGCAGGATGAGGAGGAGGAGAGCGACACTGGAAGCTGCTCAAAGGGGGGGAAGCTCAGCAACCTCAAAATGGAAGAAAAGTCAGTGAAAAGTGATTGTTCAGGAGAAGGAGGTAAAGGACTTCCTATGGATGCGTCAACAACAATGCCAACATCAAGTGTGAAGGTGGAAGACAGGAAGCCAGATGTTAAGAAGGAGGTGAAGGATGAAGAGGAGTCTTCAGAGGCAGTACCACCACAGGCTCCAGTCAAGAAAAAAAGTAAGACGAGTCCATTGCTTAATTTAATTGTGCTTTTAATACACTGACTTAAAATGTCAGTCCATGCAAATGAAACAATTTTGGGTGGCTTTTATTTTCTTCAATCTAACATCACAGTTGAAGCATTGAAATGATTCTGATGCGCTTCGATTCCAGTCTTCAAGCCAGAGGAGCTTCGTCAGACCCTGATGCCCACGCTGGAATCCCTGTATCGACAGGACCCAGAGTCTCTGCCCTTCAGAATGCCTGTTGACCCACAGTTGCTGGGCATACCAGTATGTATTCCATGTAGTTAAGTCCATATGTACACGTTTGTGTATGAACTGTAGTGTCCTATGTTCTTTTTTCCCTCACTTTAATTATATCTTTGTCCATACAAGCTTTTGTGTTATTTTTTCAGTTTGTATTTGCTTGTGGTATATTTATCAGACATGGAAATGCTGCATGTAATTTTATGTTCGTGTGCTTATTTAACTTGTATAAACATTGTGAATTTTGCAGGACTATTTTGACATTGTGAAAAACCCAATGGATTTATCTACTATCAAAAGAAAGCTTGACACAGGTTTGTTTGCTATTTCCTGTTAATTTTAACTCCTGGGAAATGGACAAGGCTGGCTTTTCTTTCCAAGTCAAATAAAAAACTGAAAGTTTCACTGGAATAGATTTTGCTTTGTTTCTAGAACACTACAACTTCTGCTAAATTTTAAAGGGAAATATTAGTTTGTCATAATTTATCTTTTTTTTCTGTAAATGAACATCACTTGCTTAAACATGGTCAATATGTGCCTAAAAGCTATTCCTCTCTCCTTAGTCTTTCACAGTCTACAATTTTAGTATATTCCAAACTGCATTTATTTCCTGTGTTCTTGAACTTGAGGCAATAATTTTAAAGGAATCATTCTTTTTCTGCTGCTGTTACTACTACTCCATTTTTTTACATAGTTTCTAGGTTGCTGTGGGGTTTCCAAAAGTCTTAATAGTCTGGAATTTAATACCTTAGAATCTTTAAAAAGTATTAAATTTGATTTGATAGATCATTAGTTATATTGCCATGATTTTTTGTTGTAGTGTGGTTACATGTTTATCTGGGAAATGTCCGTTGCAAAGAAAGTAATGTTAGTCCACTCAGGTCCACCCCTTCCAACCCAACCACTTAGATTTAATTAAGGAACTAATAATTGCTAACCCCATTCCCCCCAGTAAGAAATGATTCAGAATGGTGGGAATCAAGTCATTGGAGTAAATTAATTACGTTTTCTAAATTCTAAGAGTTGCACTTTTTTTGCCGGTATGGCTGTAAAATGGCATTTTGTTTTTAAGTAGTCTTAAATTTAATGTGTAGATAGATGTTGATTAAATTGATGTACTGTCCAGCCCTTCAGCTACATTACTAGGTGGTCCTGTTTATCTTGGCTGCTTACAAATTAAGTTTTAACGCTGTACTCGGTATATCTTCTCATGCTTTACATTTGGGCAATAGGTCAGTACCAGGATCCCTGGCAGTATGTGGATGACATCTGGCTGATGTTCAACAATGCCTGGCTTTACAACCGAAAAACATCCAGAGTCTACAAATACTGCTCGAAGCTGGCTGAGGTTTTTGAACAGGAGATCGACCCTGTCATGCATAGCCTTGGCTATTGTTGTGGAAGGAAGGTGAGACAAAGTGCTAAATTAGTAGATGGAAAAGGAAATCTTCATTTTCATTGTATTTATTTAACCAGGTAGGTCAAATGGGAACCAACCAGTTCTCATTTACAATGATGACCTGGCTAAGAGGCAGCATAGCAGGCAGACAACAAACAGTAAAAACAAGAGAAAACGGTACCATAATGACCTATATTGCTGCTGACAAGAGTATTATTCAGACTCCTTGTTGACATGTTTTACTTAAGGTTGTCATGATTAAGAGGAAATGTTATAGTGTCTTCATAAACTAGCGTTACTACTGTATTATAACAGTACCCCTCCATTCAACTTAATCAATCATAGTTTTCTAAATATGGATTTTTGGAAGTCTGACTGACTAATATGTTCAACAGTGAACAGGATTTAAAAAAAAATGTGTGCCCATTCTGTATGAGAAATGTATCCTGTATGCATGCTAAGTATGTTTTAACTCCATTTGTTCACATTTGAAATGGAAGCAGTACATTGGGTTCAACACTAAATTTGGCATTGAGCACACCATCATATCATATTTCAGCTCTCATTAGACTCTGCTATTTTTGGTTTTGCCGACAAATAACTAAACTGATTGGCCCTTATTATCAGCCTCACTGAAGGGTGAACTTGTGACAAAAAGACAAAGTAATCAAATGCTTGACCTTTAATTTCTTTGTTCAGAACTTAAAGACAACAGAAATGCATGCTGGTTTACAATTGTTTGTTTTTTCAACCTGTGGCAGAAGGATTAATGTACTCACGACTTTCTTTCTCTGCTTCTGTCTATCAGTTGGAGTTCTCTCCTCAGACTTTGTGCTGCTATGGAAAGCAGCTGTGCACTATTCCCAGAGATGCTGCGTATTTCAGCTACCAGAACAGGTATGGAGTGGGTTAAAGTGTACTCAAAAGATGTAGGACGGGTTAGGGAAGTTAAAAATAAAATGGATAATTAGGGGCACAAAGTATGTAAAATAAAGGTGCCCCCTATTTTCATATGTTTTAAATGTTCTTTTGATTAATTTGTTTCCTCAAACACTTCCCTGCACTTCATTTTCCCCATTTTTTTTTTTATTTTACCTTCATGTGGTGCCTAATGGTGCTACCATTTTAACAGTCGGTCCTGTCTTATCACATTTCTTTCCAATTAAAAAAGAAAGAATAAGTAAACAGACTTTTTAAAGGCAAAGTATGTAACGGTTTCCTTAAAAACACTACAGATTGGATTTGTATATGAGTATTGATCCTTGGTGCAGCGACCTCAGGAACTTGAGGTTCCAATATCTGCAGAACACTGAATGTATATGCAGAAAAAATGTACAAAACTATAACGATAACAAAGGCAATTGCACGTTAGAAAGTGATGGTAGAAGCATGTAACAAAGTAATGGTGACAAATAACAATTTTTTATGTCATCATGTGTACTATTATGTATACCATATTCATACAACAATACTCCTTAATAATCAATGATCCTCTGTGTTTGGTGGTATTCTCGCAAATACCCTGGATTTTAAATTTGGCTGGGTTTTTTTTTTTGCAGCGATAGGCAATGAGCTGCTGTTAAGGTACTGTCAGGCATTGTCTGAGTCATCTTCCACAAATTTCTTCAAACTACTACAACTTCAAAGTACAGATTCATTTCAGATTTTTTATGTAGTTTCCTTGAGACCATTTCTACAAAGTTGTTGAGGTTAGAGGAGAAATGTGACATACTTTGCCATTAAATACTATACTATTTTATACAATACGAATACTATAATAATAAATAATTTGAAGTAAAATTTGTCAAAGCAGAAGATGTAAAGTTTTTCTTATACAATTTATGCAATCAAATCATCAAAAGCAGATAATGATCATTGTCTTTCCAGATGAATAGTGTTACAAGATAATATATAATGCAATACGTTGATGTTAGAATCATGTTGCTAATCTTAAGAAAAGGCCTTTTCAACTGAGTTTGTAACATCCTTATACTCAGCCTACCTTGAATGTGAAATGACTGACTGTAAAATGATCTGCCTGAATGAATGAATGAACAGGTGAGCAGTCATCTGTGCTTATTCGTTCACATTTGTTCAAGTGTGTATATTGCGTCCTGTACTGCAGCCTCCTCCTCCGGTTCCTTGCTATCGTTTTAGATCTGCTTACTCTGCTCCTGCTCTCGTTAGCCGTGATGATGAATGTTATTGCTCATCCCCTCATGTCCAAATTGCTAATCTGTACTCTGCCTCGGCTCTCTGCTGTGTGTTGTCTTGGATGTTTGTCCTGTCTTGTTTCTGGTCCATCTGACTTCTCTGTCCACCCTTCAACGGCTGTGATGTCAAACATTGGCTTGCTTTTGCCTTGACCAATCATACACCTCCAAACCCATTCCCCATCCTTCCTCCACCCCCAAAAAACCCAAAACAAACAATGACTGGCTGTTGCAATGACGACTTCCTGCTGTCCTGCGCTCCTCCTTCCTGCTTGCTCCACTTGTGGCGTCCTACCTTGCCCATGTCCCGTTCCGCTTGGCGACTGCCCTCCCTTTCATGCGCTGTCTGTCATTGACTGTGCTTTGGGGAATGGTGTAGTTCACCAAAATTTGGGCTTATTGCTGACAGGTACCACTTCTGTGAGAAGTGTTTCAACGAGATCCAGGGAGAGACGGTTACCCTGGGCGACGACCCCACCCAGCCACAGACGTGAGTATAATTCATTTTATTAACTTTGTATTTGTTTGAAAATAATTCATCCTAAACTTAACATTCCCTTCATGTAACCCATAACCAGCCACCCAGCCAGTGGTGTAGTTGGAGCCATCTAAAGAGTCTAAATTTGAGTTGTTCTCTTATGCCGGTCCAAACAAACACCCAAGGACATTTGCATAAGTGATCTTTAGTGCCTGGTAACTCTGCAGCATATCTCAGCCAAAACGGATTACTAGTTACTGCAACAGTACTGGTATAAATCAGTAGAAATGTGACAAATAGTTATTTCTTTTGATTGTTTATAGTTTGATCTTGGTTCATATATTGCTCTGATCTTCCATTTCTGCTATGTCACCTTTTTTAGTTTTTGTTTTTGCTTGACTACTGTAACACAAAATGTTCAATCCCTAATTTATTGCAGATCCATTAACAAGGACCAGTTTGAAAAGAAAAAGAACGACACACTGGACCCTGAACTGTAAGTTGCACTCTTTAACAATTAACAGTTGATGCAGATCTTAATGCATTATTCATATTAGGGCTGAGAAAAAAATCAATTGGTAGTTGGATGTAGAATTTTTTTTATCACGTTCACTTTTAATTTTTGAAAATTGATTTTCTTACCACTCAAAAAAATTGAGGAATTTTGCATAAGTCAGTATGTCCTTCCAGGTTCTCATACTTCAATGAGCTCAAACCCTCTCCCCCCACATCCATGTGAATCACAGAGACACAACAAACAATACAGCAGAGACACTCAGCGGTAGAGCAGCTCTTTCCCTAGAAACCGTTCTATGGCTTTTTAGTTGTTTGGAATTGGTTTGTATTCACAGTATCAATGTACAGTACAGACAAGTCTTTGCTGTAAAATATGCCTCAAGGCTGTTACTCACAGTTAGGGTCAGGGTCCCTCCATTTCAATGCAGCCCCTTCTGTCTCCCTCATCTCTGTGTCAGAAACATATCTCTCGTGTTTCATGTGTTTGTCTCCCTCACCTACTTTTCCTTAGACACTGTCTTTAAAAGTTATTAAGTTTCATAATCAATCAATCAATACTTTATTTATATATGTTGGTTCTAGTTGGTATCTATAACCGTCTATAAAGCTTATGAAAGTGAGTGTGCATTCTGTAGGATCAGCGAACTTCCATTCAAAGTGGATGGTTCTGTATTGCTATGGGATACCAGTGAGTGACGTTCAAAAGCAGTTAAAAGAGATTTCCATGTGTATATGAACAGAGTTAATGTTGTTTTTCCCATGCATATTTGCAGTCTGCATTTGTGTTATTTTAGATATGGAATTACAATAAAATTGAAAATCAAGTTTTTCATTTTAAAAACCTGTCATTTTTGTTACGGCCATATCATGCCCAGCCCTATGTCAGATTGTATGGTTCAATTGTGTGGTTGAAAGACTTGTCTTTTACCGTGAAAAAGGCAACACCCATTTTCCTCAGCCATTTTCAAAAGGCTTCTGCTCTATGTGACGATAAACAAGAAAATTACTAAATTTCATTATAAAGACATTATGCTCACACACGAAACCAGAAAAACAGAAATCCATAAGAAAAAAATGGTCTTTGTCGAGTGTTATTCTGTATCATATGAACGTCAGAATCACACCCATGTCTTTACTCATAGCTTTAGAGCCATTTTCCTAGGATGGAAGTGAAATAGGCCTTAAACTTCTTTGTGAGGTTATTACAATATCTTAAATATAGCCCTGTGTAATATCTGACTAGCCAAGACATTGTTACATCTTGATTTGTGTTCTTTTTTTTCAGGCTTGTTGAATGTATGGACTGTGGGCGGAGAATGCATCAGATTTGTGTTTTGCACAATGACACAATCTGGCCATCAGGGTGAACATCTCATTTAAATTAATCAGCTTGCTTGTGGCAACATTTTCATTCACTTTATCATGTTTTTAACTCAACTATTGTCTTTTCATTCAGTTTTGTGTGTGACGGCTGCTTAAAGAAAACCAATAAGACCAGGAAAGAAAACAAGTATTGTGCCAAAAGTAAGTGGCTCTTACTCCATTTCTATCGGGTCGTAGGATTTATTTTAAATCTGGTTTTCAAGCTTCACACGATTTGTTACAACTGGTTTTTGACCACAGAATTGTTATTCTGCATGGTTCTTGCACTAACAGGGTTGCCCCAGACGAAATTGGGTTGCTTCCTAGAGACGAGGGTGAATGACTATCTGAAACGTCAGAATCATCCAGAGTCTGGCGAGGTCTTCATCCGTGTTGTCCATGTGTCTGACAAAGTGGTGGAAGTTAAACCAGGCATGAAATCCAGGTACAGAAAGGAGACACATCATCAGACATAAAAACCATGGCTTGTTCAAGAACATGTATTGATTTTCTGTTTTCATTCGAAGGTGTTCTGACCTCTTAAAATAAACACACAGTGTTTACAAAGATCGGTATATATTCCTCATAATCAGACAAACTGCTCTACCTCTTAAACTGTCAGATTTATTTTTTTTGCGGGGGAGTAGGGGATGACACTGTTAAAAGCAAAAACCCCATCCTTGTGTTGTGAATCCTTAACTAATTGTTTGGTCTGATTTCTTGAGGCCTTGAAAAGTTATGCATTTAAGTAAAACTGTGTTAGATATAGAGTTTTAAAAATTTTAACTTCACACCCATTCGCAGGAATTTAAGTACCGTATTTTCACGATCATTAGGCGCACCGTATTATAGGGCACACCTTAATAAAACAGTCAATTTTTTAACAAAATCATAAATAAGGCTCACCGCTTTGTAAGGCGCTGCATATATAGTATTACATGCCATGAGGTTAGTGACTGAATTTGCATCACGCGCCCACTAGATGGAGCTGACATGGTAATTAAAGACACACCGGCTTTCTGACCATGCCTTTTTGAACAACATACTCAGCCTATTAGTCTTTTATTAACGTCTAATGTATGCCGCAAGTTGAGTAATGGCAAAACACTTCTCACTCACGGTACCAATACTAACACTTTTCTTAATCCCATAATGCTTTGCAGCAGACGGACTGCTCTGCGATCGCAGGGACTGAATTGAGAGGGCTGCAAAGCATTATGGGGGTTCATGGTTTTGGGGATAAATGATGTTGTGATTTAATTTATGGTAACAGTGCTGTTACTGTTTTTGTTATAATGTGTTTTTATATAGTTAAGTTGAACTAGAACACATAACACTTTTAGGAAGTTATGTGTTCATACCATGAGTGAGAAGTGAGGTTAGTTTGATCTTAAACTACCATTTTTTTCTTCCATGGTGGACTGTGTTGAGAGTTTCAATAACGCTGCCCAGTCAGACAGCTGTGATAACACGCTCTGACTGTGGTATGGTGTCCATTCGTACATTGGTGACGTAAACCAAAATTAGTAACTATTATACCAACCCTCTTTTTTTTTTGAATGCTCTACATGTTTTAATAGAAAAAGGTCTTGAATTACATCACCAATGGTGTGCCTTTTAACCTAGTACCTGATCTATCACCGAGTTATAAAACAATGATTTAAAACTTAAATATGATGCATCGTACCATAGGGTGCACTGTCATTTTCTGAGAAAAATTAAAGCTTTTAGGTGCATCTTATGGTCGTGAAAATATGTTATCTTGATCTTGTTCTTCAGTGAGGGTAGGAAGCTCCCCAGTTTCAAAAAGATTTGTGACCCCTTCTGTAGACCTACAGATTTGAATTCAAGCAGTTTTTTCACCCCTGATGAGTTTTGAATTTTTGACCTCACAAAATTTGTCGCATTTAATCAAGAGATGCACTTACAAGAACTTTAGTGTTCATGGTAGGAGGGGGGTAAATTTGCAGGAATGCCCTCGTACACACTTCCCCATTCCAGAAAACGACCAAGGACCCATGTATTTGCTATCGTTGACTGATTTTACTGAAGAATGTGAGCCCTGCCTACACATCTCCATCGGTACACTTATCAGACATTATTCTTTCAATTGTAAAATTTGAGGATCTCCCAAATCTTACTGTTAAGTAAGTTTCTGCGGGGCTTTAAAAATGTCACTTGTTTCTTATCCTCTTCAGGGTCTATTTTGCCAGTGTTTCATTAAAAATTATTCATTTTGCATAATTTTGGCTCTTGTTACAATTCTTGGGAAGAATGTTAATATTATATAGCTGATAATGCTGTTTAGTATTCATACATTAGCACAGTTACTGTGAACAGTTACAGCTAACAGGTAACTTGTTTGCCCTTAAAACATTTTGAAGTTTTGTCTGTGAAAATGTGAGGATCTCAGTGAAAATGTATTTGTGTTTTACTATGAATCTTGTTACCAAATTTACACCCATGTGTTTTTTTTTTGTAAATTTTCAACGCTTCAGGTTTGTGGACAGTGGAGAGATGTCCGAGTCATTCCCATACAGGACAAAAGCACTGTTTGCATTCGAGGACATTGATGGAGCAGATGTGTGCTTCTTTGGGATGCATGTTCAGGAGTATGGATCTGACTGTCCGCAGCCCAACCAGAGGTAAAAGCATCATAATCACATGTTATTTTTATGTGTATATTTGAGATCGACTGATTATTGGCCGGGCCGATATTTGGAATTTTTACATATATCGGTGTCTGCCTTTTTTTTTTAAATCTGATGGGCAGATATGAAGAAATCCATTTAAAATTGCGTTATTTCAGTTCAGATACAGCCGCACGTTTCTCTCTCTCCTGTCAATTCAGTGTCCAACATTGTCCCACATAGGCACTATCTGATTGGTTAAGCAACTCAGCACACATAAGTGTCAGACCCAATGTGAAGTGGAAGCTGTCCTCACACACGCGAGCACAAAGGAGACAAGTGGAGTTTTCTCATGTTGAGAAGCTCCAGACGGCAAATACATGGGTTGAAAGTAAATGTGGAAAACTAGGCCGAAATTGTAACCCCAGTGTCTACACACACAACTGTACTGACGATACAACAGACAATTGTGTCTGTTACAAAAGTCAATTCACATGTTTTATTGGACACTAAGATTAAAACTAATTAGCTTTTTTTTAATAATACAAGTGTGTATCTAAATGTTCAGCAGATGCAGACTCACACTATTCTCTACATAACACACACTGACACATCAACAACTCAAACACTACCACTGCTACCACTACTCTGTGGTTTGTGTTCTATGATCTAAATGCCACAGTGAAAATGAGATGCTCTTTAGTGTTTAACAGTTGGTTTAATCTCTTACTCCTGATAATATTAATATACAGTATAAATAGTGATATTAATATGTAAATAGTGACTGTAGTAACAAGTGTTAGAGAAATTCAGGAGGGATTTATCTGATCAAAATGGTGGAACATTTTAAATCCTGAGTGAGCTCATTAAAGCTCACTCAGGAGCTTTAATGAGTTTTATTGCGCTCATAGAAACTATTTTACCTTTTATGTAGCTTTTGTCATATTAATCATTAATATTAATGATTAATAATAATCTTTTTGTTTTAAATAATGAAATCAATTTAATAAAATATTCTGATTTAGGCTTCCCAAATGGTGTAATAAATTGAACATTATAAGTTGATGCATATGTGACAACACCTTTAACCCTTTCTTTTTTTTCCCCCAACCCTTGTTGCAGATCTTAAGTCTAAAACTGCAGTATTTAAATCGACCAACACCAGGGAAGACTGTGTGTATCAACTATTCAACTGTATGAGAAATGCTTCTGAGTGCACTTCTGTAGCCAGAAGCCATTGTTTGGTTAAATAAACATGGTTTAGACATTTAAATGAACTTAAATGTTCATAGTATTCAACATTTTTACACCAATTTTTACACTTTTGCTGCAAATGAATATCGGCTCCAAATATCGGTTATCAGCCTCCTTAACTACTAATAACTGGTATCGGTACTGAACAACCCATATCAGTCGATCTCTAGTGTACATACTTAAAATGGGATTTCTTTAAACATAACTGTTGTATTTCAGGATTCCTGTATAAGTATTTTTACTTTTTAATCCCCGTAGACGAGTATACATCTCTTACCTGGACAGTGTCCACTTCTTTCGTCCTCGCTGTTTGAGAACAGCAGTTTACCATGAAATCCTCATTGGTTACTTGGAATATGTCAAGAAACTGGGGTGAGTGTTTAATCTGTATAGAAAATCTAAATGTACATGCAAATGCTAACTATTTTTCTGTATCATTGATATGCAACAGGGGTCAGGTTTCTTCATACAAGGACCATTAAACCAAACATTATTATTATTATTATAAACCCATCTGGGAAAAATTACCATTGTTGTTGCTTTTTTTTTTTACCATTTATAGAATTGTGTATTAAATTCTTGTTTTTGTTTAATCCAGAAGACTTTTTCACAAAATTGACCCAAAAATGTAATGCCTGTGTTCCTAAATTCTTTGGACCTCAACATAAATTGCACTTTAGCATTTGTCAAACTATTTTCTTTTTTTTAACCGAAATTTTTCTGTTAGTTCTCTCTTCTTATCTTTTCAATTTGTATTTATTTTGGTGTATGTTGCTGACCTCTTGGCCAAGCCACCCTTGTAAAAGAAGTCTCGATCACTATGGGACGTCCATCTTCCAGGAGTCGGGGTCTGCTCCATGTTTCTGTCTTGTTAAAACAAAGTTTTTCCTTGCCACTGTCACCAAGTATTTGCTCCTGGAAGACTCTTTTGGGGTTCTGTATAGTGGCATGAGAGTCTTGTTTTATACCAGCTGTAAATGTTGAGTGTTTTGAGATACTGTAGCATCTGATATGATGTGACACTAAGTAAATAAGATTGATAGATTTGGAGTGGTCACCTTTCACCCCTTCCCCCCTCCCAAATCCAGTTTGATTTTCCAATCCTTTTGGTTTTTCCATCACATAAATTGTACTTGTTCATAACTGAATTGTGCTTACGTGTTTCTTCCTTAGCTACACCACTGGCCATATTTGGGCATGCCCTCCCAGTGAAGGGGATGACTACATCTTCCACTGTCACCCTGCTGATCAGAAGATTCCAAAGCCGAAGCGCCTTCAGGAGTGGTACAAAAAAATGTTAGACAAAGCTGTGGCAGAGCGGATAGTCCATGACTACAAGGTACAGTCCACCAGCATTCTGTGTGGTTTATAGGATGCTTTGGTTGATGCTTCCTTAAGTGTGTTTAGGGAAACGATGACAAACGACAATTTATACTTAGTATACAGCCTTTGATTTTGAATCCACAAAGTAACTTGGATTTTTGGTTCACCCAAGGATATCTTCAAGCAAGCAACAGAAGATCGTTTGACCAGTGCCAAGGAGTTACCTTACTTTGAGGGTGACTTTTGGCCCAATGTTCTGGAGGAAAGCATCAAAGAACTGGAGCAAGAGGAGGAGGAGAGGAAAAGGGAGGAAAACAGCACTTCTAATGAGAGTATTGATGTAAGTGTACCTGTGATTCATATGATCATCAACCTGTTTCCTCATAACTGTCATTTTTTTTCAGAATAAACGGGCTTGGAAGATGAATGAATGAATGAATGAATGAACTGTGCACTAAAGGTATTCCTTTTTCTGTGCAGGACACAAAAGGTGACAGTAAAAACGCAAAGAAAAAGAACAATAAAAAGACGAGCAAGAACAAGAGCAGCCTGAGCCGAGCCAATAAGAAGAAGCCAGGGATGCCCAATGTGTCCAATGACCTTTCACAGAAACTCTATGCCACTATGGAAAAACACAAAGAGGTATGAAGAAATGGATGACAGATGGCTTATAGGAAATGTTCATTAGTTTAATTAATTCTTTCAGTTTAAAAGTTAGTTAGACATTAGTAGTTAAAGGAAACATTTTATGTTTGTTTTTTAAGCATGTGAGGAGAGCTATATGACATTAAATAAATGTTGAGTAACCGATATTTGAAGTGAAGTATCGGTGAATGTGCATTTTTGTGTAATAGCCATTGCTTTTACAACTGAATTGTGTTGTAGGTGGCAGGATTATTGATGGTTGGGTGGGACTTTTTAAAACTTTTTTTCAACTTTTAGTCCAGCCTTTTTAGAGTTATTTGACCCGCACCAAACGCAACCTCTGACCACAACCAGTTAATTCAGTCTACGCATTTTAAATTTGAATGAAAGGCTACTGGCCGTTATTGTTCGACACTGACGTGACATCAGTCCGCATTTTAACAGAAGTTATGTAGTATGTAGCTATGTTTTAACCTTCTATAGGGAATTCATACAAGATACTATACATATTTGTGTGTTTCTGCTTAATCAGTGACCCATCCCACCCGATTCCACATGTGACTTTTTTTTATTTTTGTGTGTGCGTGTGTGTGTGTGTGTGTGTGTGTGTGTGTGTGTGTGTGTGTGTGTGTGTGTGCACCTACGTACCTGGAGGAAACCCATTGATCTAGACATCACGTGACAGGATCAATATTTGGTGTCTTGTTAGATTTTGCAAGGTGTAGCCCTGGCTAAACACAGGTCTCCAAACAAAGTCCTTATCTCAAAGAGATGGCAGTATAGGACTGTCTGTAACTGCTCTTTGTGTATTTATCTTATCAATAAACCCACTGCTCTCTAGTGAATTATTTAGACAATTTTCCAGCTTAATTGATTTACCACTGATGTTATTGTTTGTTTGTGGATTGTTTATCATTTTATCCTTGTAACACATTTTTAAATTTTCAGTTTGAAGCTTTTTTAATCACATAATGAGCAAAGTCATTTAATCGATACAGACATTTTAGACTCATAGCAGATTGTCATTGATTTGATGAAAAAATTAAATCCACACTTGAGTCTTTAAAGCCAGTGTTACTGAATCTGTTTTTTTTAGTTTATAACAATTCAGTGTTTGTTCAGACAGACATTTTCAGACATTTCTAGCAGTATAAATTGTATTTTAGTTTTCGAATGTTAATATCTATAAATTTGATGAATTAATTACATTTTCCCCCTGTACTTACTTTGTTTATATATATATTATACTGTACTCGATATTTAAAACAAAGGTTCACATGCCTCTTACCTTCATTCCTCTCTAGGTGTTCTTTGTGATCCGGCTTATCGCAGGCCCCATGGCAAATGCTCTGCCACCTATTGTAGACCTGGATCCCTTGATGGCATGTGATTTGATGGATGGCCGTGACGCTTTTCTGACACTGGCCCGGGATAAACACCTTGAGTTCAGCGCCCTTAGAAGATCCAAATGGAGTTCTATGTGCATGCTGGTGGAGCTGCATAACCAAAGCCAGGACCGCTTTGTCTACACCTGCAATGAGTGCAAGCATCATGTGGAGACCCGTTTCCACTGCACAGTCTGTGAGGTCAGTATGGGATGGAAGAACATGTTCATCGAATAAACTGTATTCATATTTATCATTGTCAGTATTTCTGTAGTATAAAAACACTTTAAAAATATTCAACTAGAATTCTGATGAATATTGGCTATTTCCACCACACATTTGACCATTTGAGTAAGGCTTAATATTTAAGTTTAATATTTGGTTTAATATTAAAGTTTGTGTTACTTTATTATTCACTGTAGTTTTCTGTTCTACAGATATGCAAGTTACCCATCTTGATGATTAGTAATAATCCATTCTCTTCTATTTGTAGAAGATGATGTGTTCGAAGGAATGTACAAATAATTTCTTTTATCCTAAACCTTATTTCTTTTTGCATCCGCCACAGGACTATGATCTGTGCATCACATGCTACAACACTAAGGGTCATGAGCACAAGATGGAAAAGTTGGGGCTTGGTCTGGATGATGAAAGCAGCAATCAGGCGGCTGCAACAACTCAGAGCCCTGGAGATTCTCGTCGCCTCAGCATCCAGCGGTGCATCCAGTCTTTGGTCCATGCTTGCCAGTGTCGAAACGCAAACTGCTCTCTGCCATCTTGCCAGAAGATGAAACGTGTTGTTCAGCATACGAAAGGCTGCAAGAGGAAAACCAATGGTGGCTGCCCGATCTGCAAACAGCTTATTGCATTGTGTTGCTATCATGCCAAGCACTGTCAGGAGAACAAGTGTCCTGTCCCGTTCTGCCTGAATATCAAGCACAAGCTCCGGCAGCAGCAACTGCAGCACAGGCTCCAGCACGCCCAGATGTTAAGGAGAAGAATGGCTAGCATGCAGAGGGTGGGTCAGCCTCCTCCAGGTGGAGCTCCTGGGGGAAATGGCCTGCCCTCTCCCGGAGCTAACAATGGTGCAACTGGTCCTGGTACTCCTACATCTGTGGGCACGCAACCACCCACCCCACAGACACCCACGCAGGTAAACATACCTGCCCACCCTCAGCAACAGGGAGTAGGGATGCCTGGCCTGGGAGCACCAGGACAGCAACAGCAGGTTCAGCAGCAGGCTGGTGCCATGGCTCCTCAACACCATCTCCATCATCAATTTCAAGCGATGGGTGGAGCAGGTGGAGGTGGGATGATGAATTCAGCTCAGCAGCAGCCTCCTAATGTCCCGCAGCTTCAGCAGCAGCCCCACCCCGTTGGTTTGCCTCCGTACACCCCCAGACCACCAGGAGCCTCTCCTTTACACCAGTCAATGGGCAAACCTGGACTTGGTCCAGCTACCCCACCCCAGCAGCAACAACCCCCCAACCAGGGCCAGGGGTCCATGCCTGGTCAAGGTCAGCAGCAAGGGCCTCCCCTGGCCGCTGTAGAGACAGCACTCAAGATTCAGCGTCTTGCGGAGTCCCAGAGACAGATGGCCCAGGCCCAGATCAGGGGTCTAGGACAGGGAGGAATGTTACCTCCACATCCTCACCATCAGAACACCCAGGCCCAGATGGGCATGTCCCACATAGGGGCCCAGGGCCTGCCCTCACAGGCTCAGGGAGTCGTTGGCCGGACAATGTTGGATCCACAGCAGCCAGGAATGCTCCCTGGGATCCAACAGGGTGGCCCACAGACACAGCTGCCACTTCAAGTTCAACAGCAGCTTCAGCAAGTTCAGCAGGGAGGTGGGGGACAGCTTCAGCCAGCAAACCAGCAGTGGGGTCCTGGAGGACCAGCCATGAACCCCCAAAGGCCAGGTGGCATGATGGGTCACATCGCTCCACAGCAGCAGCCAACAGTTGGCCAGCAACAGCAGATGAATCAGCAGCAGCAGCAGCAACAACCGGGAAATCGTGGGCTGATGCAGGTGATGAGTGTACCGGGAGCAGTGAGTGGGGCACCTCCTGCTGCAGTAGCAGGGGCAGCTGGAGCAGGAAATCTTCCCCAGACAGCATTACAGGAGCTTCTGCAAACACTGCGTTCACCAAGCTCGCCCCTTCAGCAGCAGCAAGTTCTCAACATTCTCCGTTCCAACCCAACACTTATGGCAGCTTTCATCAGGCAGAGAGCAGCTCGATACCAAGGCACTCAGGGTGGTCCTGGAAGACCTGGAGGGCCTCCACAAGGGGCAGCTGGGGGGGTGAGGTTTCAGGGTGCTGCAGGAGGTTTGCCCGGTGTAGGGGGGCCAGGGGCTAACCAGCTAACCAACATGGATGGACAGCAGCAGACTGGTCAGCCAGGAATGGGCATGACTCAGGGCGGAGCAGGTGGAGGAAACATGCCTGCAATGCTTCAGCAGCTTCAGCAGCAGCAACAGCGCCCAATGTTGCCTGGAAACATACAGCAGCAACAGATGGCAGCATTACAACAGCAGCAGCAACAACAACAACAACAAGGAGCAATGCAACCAGGGCAACAAAACATGGCTAATTTAAACCCACAATTCAGAGAGTTGTTGTTGATGAGGAGGCACATGCAGCAGCAGCAGCAGCAGCCGCAGATGGGAAACCACGGGCAGTTCCAGCAGCCGGGCCAGCAGGGGTTCATGCAGTCTGCACAAGGACAGCCAGGGATGCCCCCCTCCCAGCCCCAATCAGGAGGTGGAGGTGTCGTGGGTCCTCAGCAGCAACAGCAGCAGGGAGGACCACCGGGTGGACCGGGACAGCTCGGCCAGCCGCAGGGCTACCAGGGCACCACCTCTCAAGTAAATGCAGTGCTTCAGCAGAGGATCCAGCAGCAGATGCAACAACAGCAGCAGAACACAATGGGTGGGATGCAGGGACAAGACGGAGGGCCGGGTGGAGGACCAGGAGGTCCTCCACTTCAACCTGTGCAGGGAGGACCAGGGCAGGGTCAGCAGCAGCAAGGTGGTGTCGGAGGAGGAGGTGGCGGGCCCACACTACCGCAAACGACCCAAGGAATGCTTCACCAGAACATCCACCAGAGGCTCCTGCAGCAGCAGCACCTCGGTGGGGGATCTCCAGCACAGCACAGCAGTCCCATGAGCCCCCAGCAACAATCCCCCCACCTCCAAGGACAAGGTCTCGGCCCGGCAGGGTCTCTGAGCAACCAGGTGAGGTCGCCCCAGCCTTCGCCCAGACCACAGTCGCAGCCTCCACATTCAAGCCCCTCCCCACGCATGCAGCCTTCCTCACAGCCTCAGCCCCAGCCTTCCCCTCATCGCATCTCCCCACAGACCCAGAGTGGCTCACCTCACCCAGGCCACCTAGGCCAGCACCACCCCAGTATGGCACCACCTCAACCCCCACAGCCCCAGCAGCAACCGTTATCACAGCAACCGGGTGGCTCCATAGACCCTGGTCAGTTCACCTCGGACCAGAACTCAATCATGTCCCAGCTGAGTGGGATGACGGGTATGCACAGTGGGCAGGTGGGGCAGTCGGACATGTTGAGCGGGAATAATAATAATAACGGCAGCAACCAGGAGCTGGGAACGAACATTAACCACAACAGTCTAGACCTTATGTAGCCTTGACTCCTTATAGTCTTTCCGTCATGATGCTCTGATAAGTCGCCCCAAACAACAAACGCCATGAGAGAAGAGCAAGGCCGAACTTTCTTTTGGGGTTTTAGAAATTTTTATTTTTTATTTAAATATTTTTGTGATGTACAAATAAGAACTAAAGCTTCCTTCCTATGGGAGATGCAACATAAATCTTAGAAGTCAATAAATGAATAAATTAAAACAATGGTAAGTTATTGCTGGTAAAATATATATTTGCCAATTGTGTACAAAACGGTGGAAGGGCAGTGTTTCAGGTTGAATATATTTCTTCCTTAGTCTATGACACAATATTTTTTGGGACTGAGAATTTTGCCTTTTTATGAATATTTTTAAGATTTTAAACGTGGCTAAAAAAATTAAAGCGAGTTGACACAATGTACCTTTTTTTATACTCTTGTTGTTTTCCTTCTTAAATACCCTGTCATGATTGTATCTATTTTGCAGAGAATAACTTTATTTCTGAATTTATTTTTGTCTCGGAACGGATCAAAACAAGCATCAACATATCCTTTGTCATGACTTTGGACAGTTTTCACAGCAACGTATATTTTACTGCAACTTCAGTTCACATCTGTAGACTTGACACTTTTTTTTGATTTTCTTTTAAATAAGAGGCTTTTAGGTTTAAATTAAACCTGAAGTGTTTTCTTTTGGTGGATGGGTGATGACACAACGGCAGCAGCAGGGTCTGGGTCTGGTTTCATTGTGCAAAAAAAAAATCTGGATCTGGAGTAGATTAAAAAAATGTGCATACCCACGGACCCCCCAACACACACACACACATCTTCAGTTCTCCTTTAAATGGGCACCCCCTTCCCTTCGTGAACGCCTGAAATTTGAGGGATGAACTGTTGATGCCTGATATTAGTCCAGCTGTAGGAGGAAAAGTGGTGCCTGTTTTCCAGCTGGTCGCCGTTACAGGTCGTGCCTGTTCATATATTGCAACCTTGTTTTTGAACAGTGACGGGGAGAAGGAGTCACTGATGTTTCTATTTTTTTGTGCTTCAGAGGTTTAAGAAAATCCTGCCTGCATTGTTTAACCTAACGGTTCCCCCCCCCCCCCTCCTCCTTCCCTCTTCATCCTTCATCCTCATGACTGCCTCTCAGCCACATAATTTAATGTTAGTACTGTACAAAGTAAGACAAATGGTGGATCCCTTTTTTTTTTTTGTAATCAAATGATGTAAAAATGACAAAACACAAACCTGTATATACTTTAAAAACCCTTATGAGCCGAGAGGAAATATTTTCTGTTGCTTGTTTTCTCTCTTGTTTGATTGGATATTTGCTGTATCTGTAAAAAAAAAACAAAAAAAAAACAAAAAAAATTGACAAAAGTACTCCCAAGCTACTGTACAGTATTGCGGTTTTTCTAAAAAGGTACAGTTTGGGGTGTAGTAGGTCACAAGAGCACCAATGCGCCTTTTTCTGTGTATTTTTGACATGGGGTTTTAGGGACGGCAGGGGTTCTTGTCATCATTATCACTATTATTATTATTATTATGGTTATAACAAGTGACACACCTGAACAGTTTTAAACTTAGATGTGAAACCCCATATAACATTAAGTAGAGGTGGGGGTTGATCCAAGGTGTGACGCGAAAGATTAAATTTGGTTATTTAGCTTTTTATGGAGAAGACTGAAGACACAATATTCACACTCACTATTTTTCTCTAAAGGTTGCTGGGGACGGGGAGGGAACGTATCAGAACCAGGTGGCAATATATCTTGAGACTTATTTTATAAGAAGAAAACAAGGATAAACTGTCTTTTATATATAGATATATTATTTAATTTTATTTTTTGGAAATAAAACTTGAAGCTACAGGAATTATTAGATAAAAACATGTTTTGTTTTGTATTAAAGATGTTATGGTGATGCAAAAATGACACTGCAGACAGTCATTCAGTTTGCCCTGGGGAGGCTGTGGATTATATTATACCATTCTTTTATGGAAAAATGTTTTTGTGTACATGAATATAGATGTAAACATACTGAATCACTGTACAAATTGATGGCAACTGAACAAATAGTTTTTTTTTTTAATCATTTCTTCTCTGGAAAAGAGACTGGAAATAAGACTATTTAAATATTTGTTTAGTATTCAGATGGAAATTCTTGACCACTTTTTTTTGTTCCTCTTAACAATTTTGGTGCTTGCTGAGAGAAAGCAAAAATAACTGTTGCTCCATTTTCAATAGTTTCTCTTTTTTTTAAGTTATTTTGGTGGTCTGATTGTTTTTTTGCCAATAAATTAATTGTACAATAAAGTATGTTTGTACCATTGGAAAAATGTTTGATTGTTGCCTCTTGCCTGTGTGCATGTGTGTGCGTGTTCGAGTGTATGGGCCCTTGGAATTTTCTTTTTTGTTTTGTTTGTTTTTTTGTTTTTTTTTTACTAATTTGTCATTGTGGTCCATGTATAAGAATCTGCCCAGATTAAGTGGTTAAGATAGTCGCATAATCGCCATAATGACAAGTTAAAATGTTTGTTTTTAATCAAATAAACATGGAATTATGAATGACATTATTAGTTCCCAGCCGTACTGGGTAATGCTGTTAATTTGCTTGAGATCATATTGGTCTCTTTTGTGACTCCTGAACTAAAATGCCCTTGTTAATATCTTCAGGGTAATTTTTAGATTTCACAAATTGGTCCTGTGGGCTGAGTGGGAACCCTTGGTGGGCCTCGTGTTTCACACCCTGCTGTGTTCAGTTGATGACACGTGCTGTTTTTAATAGGTCACTTAACCGATTTCATTCGGGGGTTTGTGTGGTGTTTCAAACCGCTTTGTGTCTGACGGGTACAGTAGGTCTGTGTAAAAACCCAAAAGGAATATTTATAGTACAAAATATTCCTTTTGAATGTTTTTTTTTTGTTTCACATATAAACTTTATACAATGTGAACAGGTCATAGTAGTACTTGCACCGTTTGTCTAACCGCTCAGACTCAAACTAGAGTCACTGCAGGTGGAAGTGGACCGAGCTGTATGTATGTATGTATGTAGTCCTGAATCTGATACAGATCTAACCTTTATTTAACCAGTAAGTCACTTAAGACAAAATCTCTTTGAAGGGAGACTTGATCAAGAAGCATGTCCAATTCAAATAAACAGAATATACAGATTTGATCTTCTGTAATGGGACCTGAGTTTGAACACTCGGATCACTTTAAATGGACATTTGTCTCAACTCTGTACTGTACAGGCTCACATAATGTAATGTCGAAATGCATGTGAATATGTGCTCATTACTCAGTTTTCCCGTCAGTTTCTTTTCAATGCTGTCAACAGCCTGTCTTTCCAGAATATAGACGACTATTTAATTTGCACACAAATGATTTGCAATGTTCAACATGAGGTTCCATGTCCTTTGGAAAAGGACCAAATGTACCACAATTTGTTATAACTCAATTACGTGTTGTCAGCCTCTGTACACTTTCGTCTGTGACAGTATTTGATGTAAACTTAATATGAAATGTAAGCCGTCACATAAAGCTGTATTGATCCAATGCTGGCGTATTCTGCAGATGTGGTGTCTCTCCCTGATAAATGCCTTTATAAATCCTTCGTGATCACAGTTGAATCGTGGCTGAAATGATCTGAACATTTTGTGAAGAAGCAACAGAAGAGTGATATTAAACATGACCAACATTTATTTAAGTTCGACCATAGAAATATTGTCTCCACGGTGATGCCTGATGGAAGAAGGTAAATGTGCAGGTTTACGTCACATAAGGTGCAAAGTTCTCTGCTCAACGTTGGACAAAAAGCACAAGCAACCACATCAAGCTAGAGTCAAAATTCAGGGTTCCTGATTTTTTTTTTTGTGGTTTTTGTTTTTTTTTCTTCTTCTTCAGGTTAGTACATGTAGATATGGCATCAGCTCAGTGGTTATCACAAACGGTATAAAAACTAGTCTGTTCAGTCATCTGCGTGACAAATACACAGGGTATCTCTTTTTAAGATTAAATAGAATTACATTCAAGTCAATGTAGAAAAATAACCACTCAAAATACACCTTTCCCCTCTGTCCCTCCTGCTTCCTGCTCTTGTTCAAGTCTTACAACAGCATTCAGATAAAACACAAATCTGACAAACAGCCACAGTAAATGTGTGTGTTTGTGTGTAAAGTATACAAACATTAGCCCTAGAAAAGCTCAGTCATCAAATGAAAAACAGTGGCACGACATTAGGCACTTTCATTCCCTGCAGCTTCATCGTCATCATTATGAGGCACCCTTCTGTTCAGATCTCACACAGGTTCACACATGCGTCACGTCAGCTCATGTATGGCATTATATTTGTGTCTTTAGTCTGAGCACAAAGATTGCATTGAGCATGCAGATTATATTCGCAATCAAAATGAAACCTCAGCAAAAAAATGAATAAATTAACTTTTAAGTTGAGCAAACAAGAATCTGTCGGTGCTTTACAAATGTCAAAACAGTTCCTACAACCATTTGAGCTCCTCCCAGGCAGGGTCTTTTCAGTAATTCTGTAGGAATTCATACGACATCAGTGTGTGATTGATTGACCTCAGGCATCTTGCGGCATCGGCATTTCTAAAAGTAAAAACTATTTTAAAAAAAACAAACAAAATGTTTCTACAAGTCACAAAATAAATATATAGTATTTTCACTGTTTATAGTACTGTTTACACTGATGTGCAGTATTTTCACTGTTTATAGTACTGTTTAC
>JAPTHA010000012.1:3288258-3301256 GCA_029814585.1 Gymnapogon annona | reverse complement strand
TTCTATGACATTTCGTTACCAGATTCATTGTGTGTGTCTGTGTAATGACAATAAAGGAAGTCTAAGTCTAAAATGGAGAAAGCCAATAAGAAGTGGACTGCCGAGGAGGTTGAAGGTCTTCACAGAGGAGGTACAGTGAGATGAGGGCTCGCAGCAGAAGATGAAAAATACTCACCGAGACAAGTAAAGAGTTAGAAAACGCAGGATGTTTCAGTTCTTAGCAGAAGTGCAAAGACATTTGTAGAACACACGATATAGATACTTAGTTGCTCAACTTCAATGTCGCCCCCCTCCACAGGTTTGGTTTTTCCTCCATGTATAATGTGTGGGTTTCTCAGAATAAAAGCACAAACGTAACACCATAGTTGTTTAGTTGTGAAAAGAGGGTTGAGTTTTTGTTTAGTAGTAATTATTTACTTCGATTCTTGTGTCTTAAATGACCATAAACATATACTGTACCTACGTCCATGTTAAGTTATGCTACTTTCTAGGCTACAGGTCTATCATTTCAGATTGTATTTTAATTTAATGCTTTAACAACTTTAGGGCTGGGCTATTTATATTACATGACTTAAAATTTTTCATAGGAAAAATTGCCTAAATTCTAGAACTGAGGAGAGAAATGTCATTAATGTTGTTCCATTTTGGTCCGAGATGTAATAAATCACAGACGCTAGAATTATTGATCATTTTACCATTTCTCAATTTAGTCTTTTAATTTAGCTCTTTCTCAGCTGACAGCGGAGGCGCTGCACCAACAGGTGGTACTACAGTTCACAAGAAGAGGTTTAAAAGTATTTGACTGCATTTGAACACTTTCATTTGACTGAAAAGGTTTTTATTAAAGTTAGGTTTTTTTTTTAATCACATTTTTTTGCTTTTTTAATATAATTTTTGGCCTTAAAGTACAGTATTTTTTTAACTTAGTTATTACAAACACTAAATCACATTCATATGATACCTTTTTTTTGTGGCCATTATCTTTCTTAATTTGTTTTAACATATCTCAGTCAGTCAATCTGGCCCGTGTACAAACCAATACTTACAATAAGGTCACAACATAACAATAGGTCATTATTGTAAAGGTGTAAATCTCACAGTCCCATGAGGAGTCATGACAGAAGGGCTTCCGGGGGGGGGGAGAGGCGCCCCCCTCCATCTTCAGTGGTCAGTTATTGTTATTGTTCATTTTAAGCCCAGCCCCAAATAACTTCAAAACTTTAAAAAAGTAAATGCATCGAATTTAACACAGAGATTACTGTTAAATCCTGCAGAGAGAGAAATACTGAGAGAGCTGACTGCCTTAAATCAGATATTGGCTAAAATTATCATCTTAAGACAGGAAACTACCAATTCCCGAGAAGACGACATACAGATCCACATATCACTCATATAACTCCTGTAAAAGATTTATAGTTGCAGTGTAACTCAAGCTTAAGACATCAACCACCGATTTAATGTTATATGTCACTTTATCATTATTATTATGAATATATTCATAATAATAACGCTACATTATACTATAATATTATCATTACTTTACACTACTGTTTGGATGTTGTGTTCGTGACTTTTCACTTTTATTGGTTCAGATGTATATACATGGCATGACTCAATCTGTCCCTATGGAACAGATAAGACAGTAAAACAGATGAACTGTTAAAGCTGTATGTTTTACCTTCAGTAACATACCCTGTGTGTAAACGTTACTGTCTCTGTTAAAGAGATTGTACTTGTCTATTTGTTGTGTATGTGTGATTTAATGATGATATATTTCAAACTCAAGATCTTCCTTGTTTGTCTCGATTTCACTGATTTACTAACTTTTGTAAGACCGCGTGAAGCAGAAAGAAAAACCTCACACGACAAATGTATACATTAAAAGACATTATGTAATGTGACTTGATGATAGAATTTGTATTTAAGCTCTGCTTTATCACCAACGGAGGGCCTTGTGATTAAAATGTTACACAGCAAACAATATCTTTTACGTGGAGGTATCTGGCATGTGGATCTGTTGGATTTACTTTTAAATATTTTTGATCCTAAACTCATTCTATTTGACACTATAACATAAATTCACCTTTTTATTTTCACACTGCGGTCATTGGTGTCAGTTTTTATTTTCTGGGTTTTATGTTATTTTACCTTACATCTACTGAGTTGAAGTTACAGAGCAGATTTACCATAAATCCTCCAGAGGTAAACACTGCATCTCATATTTTTGGTCGGAAAAATAAAAATGCATTAATATTGGCACAAACCATGGGGTTGAGAGTGATGTCAGTGCTCATAGTTGTGGTGTCAGTCTCATCCCAGACTTCATTCACTGTGGCCACTTCTACCCTTAACCTTTTAATACAGTGCAAGTTTTGCAATCGTGCAGTTTCTTGTCTCTCTAATCTAATGTTCCCATTTTGGTACGAGACGAAATCATCACTTGTGTAGTGTATTGGATGTTCAGGTGAATAGAGGAAATGGTCCGCCATTGCACTGATAGACGTGCACTGGTTGACGTGCAGGCGGATCAAACCATCACTTTGATCACATCGATTCTGAAACGCATACTAGACTAGCGCACATGTCGTACAGTAGTAACAGTCTATGTGTTTACAGGATATGAATACAGCTCTACCTGTTAGTGTGGGACTGACTGCTACGCCCGCCTCACTGGAGTTAGGAGTATGTACAAAACAGGGCGAGTCCGGAACTAAAGAGTAAAGCATTGTGTGGAAGAGAGACGGCAACAGCAGGTACGTTGACATGCACAGACACACTCGTCCACCTTTGACTAGGATTGGTTGGATCAATTCAATGGGAAGACTTGTTTCCGTTGATGAAAGCAACAGGACTGAGCAAAGGTCAATAGTTGGTTTGGGAAAAAAAAGACAGGAGTGGTGACGTAGAACATAAGTTACACACTGCAGAAGGAGTGGTTTCAAATGGTGCTGCAGAGGACTGGGTCTAACTGTGGGGTTTTGGTGTTACGCTTGTACAACTGTTGTCAAGTAGTGATACATTTTATGGGACCGATTTAAAAAAAACAAAATAAAGAACAATAGTCAGTGCTGAGAGACATTTTTTTTTTCCATTTGAATTGTGCTATTGACAGCAATTATGATCTAATTTTGATGATTAATTCATCAAAATTATTGATGAATGAATTAATTGATTAATTAATTCATTGATGATTCATCATAATTTTGAAAATTATGATGATTTCAGCTTGTGAGTTATTCTGTCTCTATGCTCTGTCTGTGATGATGGTCAGTTCTTTCGGCTTTTTCTCTTCTGGGGTCACCACAGCGAATCCAATTCGCATATTTGATTTGGCAGGAGTTTTTACGGATGCCCTTCCTGACACAACTGGGCTTTAACCGGCACAATGGGACACACGCCCCCTAGTGACAGAAGTAGGCAGTAGCATGAAGGGTCTTGCCCAAGGACCCACTGGACACTCAACCCGGGAATCGAACCCGGTCCCCTGTGCACCAGCCTGGTGCCTTACCAACTGAGCTATCCAGCTGCTATTGTCTGTCCATCTGTCTGTAATATCGCCAAATTAAAAAAATATAGTATTTATGTATTTTTTGGGGTTTCAGGCATCTAAGGTGGCGAGGGGTCAAGGGTCGAATTTGCATACTCAAAAAACAGCTTCGATCTTGAAAACGAGACAGACATCGACAAACTTTGTATGGTTGACTTGTAGGAAGTAGAAAATGCTGTTTAATTTGGTACCAATTTTGTTGAGCTTCAATGACCATGAAAGGTCAAATTCAAGGTAATGATTTTCAACATACTCAATTTTCACCCATACCTCATTCAGTTTTGCAGCTATTTGGGAGGGATGGGGTCATATGCTCCTCAGCAGTATTCCGCTGCCGTTACCAAAAAAAGGAATAATATAATATCTCTCTCAACGCCTCCAGTAAGAGCACCGCCTGTGGCAGTTTCATTCCAAACAGCAATCTGTCCACCCGACATTTTCAATATACCAGTCAATTGCAATCAACATGTTGGACACCACTGATATATGTCTATTGAAAATATATCGTCCAAAAAATTTAAGTGTCTGGTTCAGATAGTCAGGCCATCTGGGTTTGTGAGAAGTGGCCCACTGGAGTGCATTTCTTGTCTTATGATGTATGTCACCATCACCAAAACCTATGAAATATGCTATTACCTTGCACTTCGGGAACAAGGTGAAAACATATTAAGAGGAGAAACTCATTACAGTCTTGTCATATTGAAGGTGCAGAAACATCTTCTGCAGAGTCACACATCAGCTCTCTGTCTACAGGTCTATAAAGGCAGCAGTTACACAAAAAAAAAAGGTGACGGGGTAAATGTGTTCAGTTCAGGTGAAATTCTAGCCCCGTTGATAATTGGAGCTATTTTGGAATTTTAAAGCATCAGTTACTGGGCAAAAATCCACAATGATCTCTGATTATATTAGAATTCCAGAGGTCTGGGATGAAGTGAGACTTGAGCCCAGTGAAGCCGTTAAGGGGGGTTGGGGTCAAAAGGTGGAGGTTGCATTTGGGGGTCTGTGCATGTAAAAGTACAACTGTCTGGACTGGATGGGAAGAACATTGTGAGAGGTTACACAAAGGGAATAAAAAAAACCCAAACATCTCCCTGCATGGACTCAGACCTTCAGGCCCAAGTCTCCGAAGAAGCCTTTGGCCACTCTGGACTCTCTGAACGTCACTGTGAGGGCGTTGATTGTGACGTCGGTGACGGTCACCTCTCCCGGCCTGACCACGGGTCTCCACACGTTGTTGTCGTTGTACAGCTGTTCTGACGCTGCTGTGACTTCATCTGGTCTGATGCCGGAGCTCCATATGTCTGAGCTATTCTGTCCTGAGTGAGACAAACAAAGTGAGCAAAGGCCAAGGTTTGAGGTGGACGGTGATTGGAGCCAATCACAGGGAGTTCTGTTATTGGGTTAACTGTGTGGATGGATTTGGTAGATGATCTCAACTCTGATACATTTTGTGAGTTCAAAAAGGGAGATGGGATGCCTTTCCTTGAAGAAAGTGTCTGAGGAGAGGGAGGATAGAAGATGAGGTAAGTGATTCAATTGGATTATTTAGTGGTAAAAGTATTCATATCCTTTCTTTAAAGGTTTGGACCTCGCCTATTATAGTGGCCAAACACATGGAAGTCCTTTGTTCCATCCATTGTTTGCTATTAAACTCTGGTTCAAACTCAGATCTAGTTGGTGACAGTAATGCACCTTAATTCTGAACCTGATTTAAAACCCATAAGAGAAGAACAAGGAGCTACTGAAGATCTGAACATCGACATGCTGATGAACTTAATGCTCATAATTCTCATTTTTTGTCATTAAACACAAATAAAAGTATTATTAATACAATCTATCTTCAATTAGAGTCCACTAAATCAGACCTTTAAGAAAAGTATCTCAAATATTTACAGCGCAATGTAGTTGTTGTACTTAAGGGTTGATAGTGGTTTGGGAGGTGCTGGAGCATTTACATCTCAACTGTGAGCTTTAAAAACGTTGATGCAAAACTATTTTAAAAGAGTATATTACTGTGTGGGTAAACTTATCTTAAAGTAAAGTTGACATAAATCAATATAGTGGAATAAAATTCACACACCGTCTCTCGGCTCCAGACAACGAATCGGAGTCCCTCATTATCATCTCTGGGACTTTAATCATATATATTGTCTGTGTTGCACCAGAATTCAATTGTGTATATCTGTTCTACTCTGTTTTTCTATTCTTTGTATTCTGCTGCTGTTTTTCAATAATTTCCCAGAGGAACCTTCCCGAGGGATTAATAAAGTGCTATATAATCTAATCTAAATCTAATCACCTAAATTGCCCTTCGGGATAAATAAAGTCTTTTGAATTGAATTGAATTGAATTGAAGAGAATACTTTGTAAGTATTGTACATTCTGCATATGATTGTATTACAGGTATTTAACTTCAGTGGTCTGTATCTGTGTTGTGATTTATGTACAGTTGCTTGTTTCTTTGTTGTCTCTGTGTAAATTCTCATTCGTCCAGGATGAAGGCATCTCTAGGCAATTGAATCAAGTCAACTGGACTGGACTGGACTGGACTGGACAGTCAGAGTGACCAATTGGTAAATCGATAGCACTGTTATAGTGCTTTTCTACTCATTTGTGTGAGCCCAAAGTGCTTTACATTGGCCTTGCATTAATGTATTCATACACATTTAACACACCAGTGGGTAGCTGCTGCCATGCAAGGCGCTGTCAGGCTCCACTTAAGCAATTTAGGTTTCAATGTATTGCTGAAGGACACTTTGAAATGTGAACAGTCAGAGCTAGGATTCCACCCACCGGCCCTTCAGTCATTGGATGACCTGCTCTACCAACTGAGCCACAACCACTCATAGCTTGTACTTCACACTTTAAAGATGGTCAGCTTACAAACTCGGTCCGGGTTGCATAAGAGGGGTGTGTATGTGTGTGTGTGCGTGTGTGTGTGTGTGCGTGTGTGTGTGTATGTGTGGGGGGGGGGCAGCAGTTCTCCATTCTAACCTCACACAGAGAGTCAAATAAAGTGGGTCATGGTTGTGATTAGAATGTGCTGACCGACTGACAGACTTAACTGTTTAGAAAGCCTCTGCTCTTCTCCGTGCTCTCCTCTTCTCTCTCCTCCTCGTTTTCCATGGTCTCGTCTTCTTCCTCATCCTCCTCTTCATCTTCTTGGCCCTCCCAGTTCTCTTGTGTGGGACTGGGTGGATTAGAGTTAAAACATTTGAACTGTGACCTTCTGCATTTGCTTTTGCGATGTGCAGTTTGTGATTGGTGCGTCTGCCTGCAGGACAGGTACGGCTGATCCTCGTCATCGGGTTCAAGTGAGCGGGTCAGGGAGAGACGCAGGCGGGGCGGGGGCTTCTCTGGAGTCTTGTGAGCGCTGCGGAGATCCATAGTGTAGACGGTACTCTGGATAAAAACCATAGAGAAACATTTTAAAAGTGTCTCCTCAATTTCTATTAAGCCTTTGATTGTTTTTTTTTTTTAATCCAGTACCTGCAGAAGCAGTTTTTTGGCTTTGGATCCTTTCCTTCTGTGACCAAGAACTCTGTCTCTCTGCTCTCTAAGAATCACAGCAAAACCAAAGTAAAGTAGTTGTTCTATGGAATCAGATCACAAACAGGCTACATTCAAATAAGTTCCTGACAAAAAGCATGCAGGGAGCGCAGACCTCCACCAGGGCAGCTCAGTTCCCTCCATGATGCTGTAACATACAATGCCAATCAAGTCCCACACATACACAAGACATCCAAGCTGAGAAGTTATTCAACTGAAAATGCAGTAAAGAAAATCCAACATTTAACTGCACGTTCCTTGTTCCGTTTCAGACACTTCCTGAAAATTTCATTAAAATCCATGCATAACTTTTTTGAATTTTTATTAAGTCGGTCAAGGCAGTCAAGTGAGCTGTCAAACAGACCTGTCAATCAAAATCACACCAGACACGAAAGCTTCAATTTGATCTGAGGTCTGATAAATGTACAACTGAAGAGTGGAAAAAAGTCACTTGTCAGAGGGTCCAAATAAAATGAATGTAAATAAAGTAATTCTAAATAATAAAATGGGAGTCTACAGGGATCCCCGTCACTGTAGACTCTGTTCCAACTCTAAAGTACTTCTGCATCGGCTTTGTGGACTTAACGTCCTTCCCTGTTCTCAACACTGAGCTGAAATTTTTCAAAACATCAGATATAAATAGTTCAATCCCTTTTCCTGGTTAACAGTACTGAGTACTTCCAATCAACGACAGCCTTTCTCAGCCTCTTTCCCTCATTTCAGCATCTTATTATGGTCTTACTTCTCTTCGTAGGCCTGCACCAGTCGCTGGTCCAGAATGTGTTCTTCAGGTTCCCATGTGCTGTACCTACAAGTGGATACAACGGAGTAAAGTCTCACCTGAGTTTATGGTAACGTGGGAAGTATGGAAATTTAATGATTTAAAAACATCTGTTGTGATGTTAGACTATGTGCATATTGTATAACATGAGTGGGGTGTACACATTCAGAGTTGGTATTAGTCAGTAGTGCACTGAATTCAAATGTGAGTAATGTGTGTCCCGTGATTTATTTGACGTACTCACTTTGGGGGCCATCCCTTCCACTTCAGCAGATACTCCACATTCCCCTGTGAATGTTTAAAAGCAGCATTAGAAGCCAATTTCATTCATGCTATTAGGACTTTTCACAGCCTTCTAAATACAAAACTGAGACCTGGTTAATGCATAAAGCCGGACAGATCTTGTGTTGGCGTTGTCACTGTCCTTATTATGTATAGTCATAATAAGTCATATACGACTTATATGGTAGACTGTTTTTTTGTTTGTTTTTTGTCTCTGTAAATGTACCTACCTTGTTTTTGTGTGTGTGTGTCTTTTGTCTGTTGTCTCTGACCCTGCTATTGTTTTTTGGGACTGTTGTCTTGTAATGTATGAATATAACTGTAATATTGTCCTATGAAAAATTTAAAATAAAATATATTTTTTAAAAAAGACTTCCGTTATTCTTTCTTTCTAATGTTTTGTTCTTAGTTATACTGGCCATCATATAAATAACCTGGAGTCCATTTCTAGATGTTTATTATTATTATCATTATTATTATGTCATTTATTTAACCAGCTTAAAATCCTCAATGACATTACAAATGTCTTTTTCTCAGGTTACCTGGCCAAGAAAAGCAGCATCACATTTAAGGCTTGATTTTATTTTATTTTTTTTACTTTCTTTCAAATCTTGAATTCTTGATGTTAAATCCAAATAGTCCATGCCATCAGAAAAACGTCTATTATTATCATTATCATTTACTTAGCGGGCTTTCTTATACCAAGCTAAGACACGAAAGCTTAGTCATCCTCTGTGACATTGTGCGCTAAAAACCTCAAGCTCTCAAACGTACTCTCAGAGGGTGAAGTCATCACTGCTTCCCAACATTAGTTTAGTCATCACCTTCCCTGTATAGACGAAGAACGCCATGTATCATGTAACACTGACTATTGAACCAAATCAAATAATTATTTGTACTTTTACAGATGCACCATTATTGGGCCAGATCTTTCTCCACTACAAGGAACCAAAGAGGGAGGGAGGTCTAAATACATGATATACATGAGTTAAGGGTAATTAAATAATTATTCTAACACCAGCTGTTTTACTTCCTATTTGTTCTGGTTCAGTTTGCCGTGCGTCCATGTGTCTACCCTTACCCCTCCCCCTTCTGAATCATTCTCTCTCTCTTTAACCCCTTAAATGGTCAGTGCAGACGTCCATCCTCCAGGGGTTGGGGTCTGCTCCAGGTGTCAACCTGTTAAAGGAGGTTTTTCCTTCCACTGTCACCAAGTGGTTCCTGGAGGATTCTGTGTGGTTTCTGTAAGTTATCTTGAGAGTCTGGTTTATTCCAGCTCTATATTTAAAATACCACGTGAGAACTTCTGTTACAATTTCGCCGTGTGGAAATAACATTTGATTTGACTTGACAGAGTCCAATGAGTGCATTTGTGTGGTTTCAGAACAGCAACTATAGGCATATTACTCTAAAACTACCCCACGTATATTTGTCACCTACATAAGGCGACTTGTTGCATACAACTTCCCTGAAAGGGTTAAAGGGTTAAATGGGGTTAAAAGGGTTAAATGCTATTGAGTTAATGCAATAGCACGTGTCACTAAACATCTAAGAATTCAAATAAACTGCATATTTTTCAATATAGTACTGGAATCAATTCAAAGACTGTCCCGAAGTTCTAGTTTTTTTTTTTTCCAACAGTTATTAAGTTGGCTGTGCATCCATGTGTCTCCCCTTCTCTCTCTCCCTCTCTCTCTGTCTTCCTTTAACCCTCTCTTGACCCCGGCTAGTCAAGGCTGAGGATCATCCTCCAAGAGCCACAATCTCCTTGAGGTTTCTGCTTGTATTTGCTGCTGGCTCATTCTGTTCTGGATGTCTGTAAATCAATAAAATGTGATTGATTGATTACTCAAACGATACATTAAAGATGGAGTTGAATTTCATCTGTATCAGTGCTCTTTTTTTCTATTTTAATAGTTCATTTGACTATTACCTTTACAAGTGGTTACCTTTTAGTTTACTCATCAAACATTCTGTGGTGTTATAACTATACTGGAAATTAAACACTTTTGGGTTAACCCCCCCACCCCAATTAAATAAAATAAAAACAAATTAAACAACGGGAGACAATCGACATGTAATTCAAAGACTCTTGGTCATGACCTCTGCCAAACTTTGAAAACCTGCTCATGCTTTAAACTGTCCGTTAACATTAAAGTCTTCAGTGCATTCATTCATTCATTCATTCATAAAAAAAACAAGGGAATTTAAAAAGACGCCACATGCGTGTTGATACCACATGGAAACTTCGACCCAAACCAAAGCAGCAAACAAACAGGCCTCCGTCAGGGCGTTTGTTTCCATGGTTCTCCCGCTGATTCAGCCCAACACCGGACATGTCACGGCGTAGTGCGATGACAACACTCCGCACGTTCCGTTAAAGGGACATTCTCCGGTAACCCGCCCCCCATTCCTTAACCAGCTTGCACGCGCAATTCTTTCCATTTGATCCCTCCGGTTCACGTTAGCATCCAAAGTAGCATCCTCTGCTCCCGAAACGTCTCCCTTAATCACGATACCGAGTCAAGAGTTCTAACATTCGGCCACGGTTTTCCCAAGCGTTACCTTTCGAACTCTCTTCTTGACGATTGATTCCACGGCGAACACCTGCTCTCCTATCGCTGACAGCTCCATCCGCGTGCCCGCCGTGCGTCCGTTAAGGGTTGTTTGATGCTGTCAAAGTGAGCTTTCTCCGGTCTCAACTACGCACGAGGTGCAGCGGCGATGACAGCGCTGCCTCGGTTCTCCCTCTCCGCCGCTTTGTTTTTCCTCCGTTAGTGGCCCATTCACCGCGGAGGAGAGACTTCGTTGTGCTGAATTCTCTACGTCCGTCCGGTGACTTTACAAAATCTGCGACACATCTGCGCACCGCTCCGCGCGAATCCGTTCACGGAGGCGCGCGCCGCACACTGACTGCGTATGCGCGCGCGAGCGACCGCCTCATCCCCCTGTACGGAGAGTGACGGTGATCCGTGAGAAATACACACTTAACTGAAAATAACGTCATGGAAACTGGCATTAACTAGCGCGTTGACACGATGAGTGCTGATACACACGATAGATAGAAAAAAAGGTTTTTTTTACGGTAAAACGCATGCGGCCGTGGTTGCCAAAAGTGTACCGTAAATATTTTCTTTATTTACGGAAAGCAAATGTTTTGATGTTGTTGATTTTACGGTTTTAAAACGTTCTTGACCCTATGTATTATTGTAAAATACAAGGTTTTACCATTTAAAAGATAAACTGTTTTACTTCAAATTTGAGATGAAAATGCCATATAAAATAAAGTTTGTGCCATGATTTATGACGGTTTTTTGCTTGACGATCAACGATCTAAATTATGAAACTACAAATTTATTCAGTAAAAATTCCAAACGATAAATTTAAATAAGGTCCATGTAGAGGTTCCCTGTAAAAAAATGACAGTATATCATTTTCTGTTTTTCAAAAATTCAGTCCTTATTTTTTATTGAGGTTTATTTGAACATAAACATAAAATTAAAAGAAAAAAAACCCCCAAAAATAAAGAAAAACAAAAAACAAGAACAAATTGCTTACACATGTTCAAAAGGAGTGGGTAGAAGTCTAAACTTATTAAAACTCACCCCTTCTCCCTGCACTATGTTAAATGTCTATATACACACACACTGACTATAATACATTTAATCATATACAGTACTGTTCAGAAAAGTCTCCATTTTGTTGATTTTGCGGGGATGTAGGGAGTATCCACAAGTACTTCTTTTGTGTTTTTTCCTCAATGAGAAATTATACAAAATATGTACACAGTATTGAAACACACAGATGATAACAAATAAAAGCTTTGTCAGTATATCCTGTAAGTCCTTTTCCAGAAAAACACAATGACTGGTAGATAGAGATAGATAGAGATAGACATAGATACATAGATAGATGGCTGCCTTAATATAACAGTGTGAGATTTGAAAAAAAAAAAAATCAGGAACACATTTTCTGTAACGGCATTTATTTTAACACCTTGATAATAACACACAAAAGAGAGAGTTGAATGGAAAATGACTGAGTTTATTTCTCAGTAGTCACAACAAAAATAAATACAAAAACCATTAACTAAGGGAGTCAAAAAATAGAACAAAGGGGTTAAATATAACCATTAAATACCAAAAGGAAAAAGAAACAAAAGTAGTTAGAGTCTGTGCTTGATTCTCAAAGTATCAAATGAATTTCAAAATGGAGTCCTTTTTCTCAGTTCACAAAATAATATCAGTACGAGTCTCTGTCTATTAATTTACAATCCTGAAGTGCAAAACTAAAACTGGAACGCAGGTGGTCACTGACAAGGTTGGGTGTGTGTGAGGTGGCTGCTGAAGGCACTGGGAAGACACACAAAAATCAGAAGGATTAATCACAAATCCAAAGAATCCATAGGCATAGTCCACAATGTCACTGTACAGTCCCAAGATACCCTGTGCTTCCAAGACAATCTCTGACGCAACCCTTTTAAGGTGTTGATGATGAACTGATGAATTGCAGGTGTTCGGGTTCATCGCTGCTCAACAATAGGAGGGGCGGACAGCAGGAGGAAGCACAGTCAAGACAGACAAAACACACCACCTGGAAACGGGAACCAACCATCCTCTTAACAACCGGTGTCCCTGTCCCTACACCCCTATGGGGGACTGTCTGGGGCTGCACACACTGGACACTCATCTTGGGAATCGAACCCAGATCCCCTATGCAACTGAGCTGTCTGTGTGTATTTAATGTTTAGAAATGTAATATGTACACTACAGGCCAAAAGTTTGGACACACCTTCTCATTCAATGTGTTTTCTTTATTTTCATGACTATTTACATTGTA
>JAPTHA010000012.1:3248945-3263500 GCA_029814585.1 Gymnapogon annona | reverse complement strand
ATATGTATACATATATTATTAATGTTGTAGTGTTATTATTGGCATAAAACCAAACAGCACCTGAGTGGGTTGTTGTATAGTTGTGGTTTGAGTTGAACTGTCGTCTAGTCTGAGCAGCAGCTGTTTCTGAATCCGGTGATGCTGTGGAGTCTCCTACCTGATGTGAGGTGGACAAATGGGCTGTGTGTGGGTTCTGTGGGGTCGTTCAGTTTCACGTGGTGAGATTCAGACCCAGCGTGAGCGGTTTGTCAATGAGCGTCAGTGGGATCATTGTAGCGAAGGCTGAGGAGAAAAACCAAGAACATAGTCTTGATGTAAGAGCCTTTGTTCTTCAGGTGAGTGAGGGGCGAGAGAAAAACACAGGCAGTGGTGTCAGCTGTGGAGGCCTAGTGGTGAGGGTCTGCAGCAGAGTCAGCAGTGTTTCGTAAGATCAGTTTACACTGGCGTTAATCAGAAAAAAAAGAACAGTTATCCAGAAGAAAATAATTTCAAAACGAGTGATATAGCCATCAAACTAACAATGTTCTCATCAACTGTATATGCGGATGGATTGTGAACATCCTTCTCCTCTGCTCATATAGATTGTCCGTGGTGCAGTCTGTCTTGTGTGAATACTTGTTACAATAGCAGTAATTAATGGGGAATCCTGAATAAAGAGAAGTACAGTGCACACAAGCATTTAATAATTCAGCACTTTGATGTCATTTACAGCAGTCTACTGCATTGGGAACTTTGGCCTGATGCTCATTAGCCTCCTGGAGACAATAGTGGTGATGTATCTGATGAAGAAAGACACTCATGAGAAGGATGAAACAGATGCCACAGGATGCTTGATGGAAGACGACACGAACAACATTAATATTTTTGACAGAGGTGAGAATGATTGTATTCACACACACTCTTCATTTATAGCCTTTTACCATTCACTCCTCTAATGGAAACCTAACCTAAGCTCCGGACTGTCTATGTGTCCATGGGTAAGACACTGAACCAGAACTGTGTCCCAGTGGATCCTGGCAGCATGTGTGCGTATGAAGGGGGTTAACGTGAAGCCATGTAAAGTGCTTTGAGCGCCATTAAAGTGCAGAAATAAGCAGGGACCAGGGTCATAACTTGAGTGTATTATTTGAAAGGGAACATCTACATCAGGTTAAAGACTACTCATATGTAACACTTACCTCGGTCTACAACTGGTCCATGGTGAAGCCTTCTGTCTTCTTTCAGGGAAAACTAACAATACATGCACCTGTGTCGTGTCTACTAACGAATCTCCCACCGGACTGTTGGACAAAGAGGTTGGAAGTGAAAGACATTGATTGTCACAAACTCAATAACTTTCTTTTGTGTGAAACATTGTCTACTCTGCTGAATGACTCTTGCAGAACGAGAGCAGCAGACTGGCTGAGGAGTACCGTATGCTGGAGAAGCTTTCAGACGAGCTGAAGAAGGTGGAAATGAAACTGTCTCTGCCTCGCACTGCACTGGAGCACGGCTACTGGACCAATGTGGCCAAAACATTCAACAAGATTTTTTTCATTTTCTATGTGTTCCTCATCATTACATTTTTAAGTATTATCTTTTCACAATGGGAGATTGAATGAAGACATTTATTACGAAAGCACTAACAAATACCTACTCCACAACATTATTACTGTCACTTTTGGGAAATGTCTGGTCCATTTAAATTTTTTTAATTGCATGTGCAGTTGTATTAATTGTTTATTCGATGATGTCGAGCATGTACCGAATATACTGACAACAGCAAAAAATAGTATTTAACAAGAAAGCAATTGTATAAATACACATCTTATATTTTTTATTATTAGTGGTAGAAGTAGTACTGTATGTGCCAAAGTGGATGTGGGTAGTCTATGATAGAAAAATTAGCGTTATATGACAAATTAGCAGTCAGTTCATTGCTTCGATTGTTGTCTTTGTTGTGCGGTTTTGTGACTGAAAACTGTACACTCTTCTCTAGTCAACACAATTAAAATCATATACATTCAAGGCTTCCTGTGGCTGTCATGAGACTTATTTTTGGTACCCACTAACACGAAAATGTTCTACGGGACCACTGTAGGGTGACTTAATATTACCCCTAAATGTATAATGTTTTTCACTTGTCATTCATTCATACATTCATCTTCCAAACCCAATTTATCCTTTGCAGGGTCGCAGGGGTCACTGGAGCGTATCTCAGCTACTCAAGGGCGAAGGTGGGTGGGGGGGGGGCTGGACAAGTCGCCAGTTCATCACGCAGGGACATCGTTCACACACAATTTCAGGTTCACAAAAACAGTTGTTAATAAATGTAGCTCAAACCTAGTTGCTCCCCCCGATAAAATACAGAACTCTGGATGCCTCCATCACCCCCGTTACAGGGTGTGATAGAATGATCCCAGTGAAAATAAGGTCAAATAGTGATCATAAGCTGAACTGGGTGGAAGTTTTGCCACTTTTAATGTCTATGAAGTCACAGACTAACACCACATGAAATAATGAGTGGTAGACCTATGCCTGTGCCACATTTTGGGGACCACCCTTAGAACAATGTGAGAGGGAGTTGGGGGTCTATTTGAGGCACTTAAACTCAGTACATATAGTTTTCTTCCAACAGACTAAAGCTGCAGAGGATCAAGAGGCAGATATCTAGCCACAATGGCTGACTGTGTACATACCAAAGTGTTTCAGGGAAAATGGGACCAGTTCAGATGTGACGGTCATTTTTTTAAGGTTACTCTATCAACCTTAAAATTTAAGGTGAGACAGTTTGATTTCTCCACAATCACAGCTGTACAGCAACTGATCCAAGTGAAACTGTGAGTGGGAGGAGGCGATGATGATGCCCCGCAGGCGGAGACCATGCCTTAGAGAGAGAGCGGAGAAGAAGGTGATCACAAATGCTGGCAGAAGGAAGGTGAAGGAACAGTAGAGACACACATACTGTAGTACAGGTTCAATAACTACCAGGCAGTCAAGCATCCCGATGAGTCCGATGAGACAAGAAATTAAGTACAAACGTCAAACCCAACAGAAGGGACAGCACCACAATGCTCCCAACAGCGTGCAATCCACATGGTCACTTCAACTGAGACACATAAATGGGAACAGGATGCAGACTAAAGGTTATCGGTTGGGATAGGAGAATTGGTAGCAGTCCTATTACTGTCATTTGGCAACTTCTGAATAAAGCTGAGGATCTAGGGGCCTGATAGTTAGTTACAAACCACTAGAGAACAACTGATTGTGCATTAGCTGCAGGGGTGAGGCAACACTGAAAGGAGAACTGGTAGACCGCAAAAGCATAAACATCAAATATGAAAGCCTGAACACACACACACACACACACACTCAAACACTGACAATACAATCACACCATGTGAAAATAAACCTTTTCCTGAGAAGTGGTGTCGTAAAAGTCACAAAGTGCTCGGAACGTTGGTGTGTAGAAAGCAAAGTGAACTCGATTATGACTAAGGACCCGGAAAACAAAATGGTAGCGTTCATTAGAAAACACAACAAAAACCCAAGTCGCATAAGAAGACTCACCAAGGGCTAACAGCTGGAAAACTCTAGGAATTTAATATGTTTTATCAAACAGGTGAGCGATCAAATCTGCATGACATGCTACAGTTCCAAACACAAGCCTGTAATTGACTTTTCATAGATTTGCTAATAAGAGAAATGATGATGCTGGCAAATACCTCACTGAATGTACAATAAATATGGCAGATGGACGGACAATATGTCAGTCTGTCCACATTCACTCCCCTCAAAGCTACCAGGACTGGTTCCAATTACAATGTTACTATTAGTTCTGGTACCACATTGCTGGGTTCTTCCTGTCATCTAAACGATGGTCGTAAGCATCAAACAAAGTTGAGGTGCTTGAATTTTTGCACCAGGAGTGAAATAAAGTCACCAACAGTAATATGAAAGATCAGACACAGGGAAGCTGTGATTAAATCAAATCAAATATGATTGACTTCTGAACTTCTCCAAAGTTAAGACATTTGATTTGTGTTGTTTCCATTTTCCCTTCCATTTTCTCAATTTTTGAAAATGACTACATTAAATGAGAATATTATTATTTGGAATTCAGGAGAAATGTTGTCAGAAGTTTATAGAATAAAGTTGTTGATTTTATTCAAACGCATAGATATAAATAGCAAAATCAGATAAACTACAGTGATCTCTTCATTTTTCCTTAGCTGTAGCACAAGAATCTTACAGTCTCCTAACTCTTGTTGTTATTGGTTCTTGATAAAACATACCGGAGAGAAAGAGAGTGATTGGTTCTATTTTTAATTTTTGCACATCATTGTTTACTGAAGAGGACAGCTTGATGAAATTTCCTGAAAATGGTCAGAAAGTAAACCACCCCAAGAACTTCAAAGGTTTACAGCCTCTTTTAGCCAGATCAAAGACCTATGTCTTAATCTAAAAATGTGGTCCTGATTAAACTGAAAAGACAAAGCCCAGATCGCATGAGGTAGGTGTAAAAGCAACCACCATCAGTCCATGTGGAGCAGGACTCCAAACCACGAGCCTACAGACACAGTACAATCAACATCCTGTGCGGTACTGAGCTCTGTAGCTGTATGACGTGTACGCGAACACGTTTAAATGAGTATCACGTGTCCCCTTTAACACAGATTAGAACAGCGTGTGTGATGTTGATTTTCAAATGAGATCTCTGACAGACATGCCAGTGTCTGCAGGTTCAGTGGATGAGCTCCAAATGCGCTGAAAGCATCTGACATGTTTCCTCAAAGGCTTATTGCTGTGTGTTTTGGCATAAATTGGTTCACATGTGCTACAGTCTTACTGACGCCTTGGCACAGTGTGTACGTCCATTAACCACTGTTTCAGCCAAGATACAAAGTCAGACCCTTCTGTCTCTCCAGGCTCAGGTTTTGGTTCGGGTGATCTGTCTGTTTCTTCACTGAAGTCACCACCATGTGGCCAAATTGAAGAAATGCAATTTTCTAGACATAAGTTGCTAGTCTTCAGTTTGGTCCTCAGCTGCATGGTACTAGCCCATGCTTTGTTTCTGTTCCGGTCCATCTTCTTCACCACTGCATGTGTGGAGGCTGTGAGTGGCTCTGACTCTGGTTTCTGTACTGAGTGTGCAGGACCGAGCCCACATGTGACGACTCCTGGCCCTCGAGCCAGTCTTGGTACAGTGTGTGCAAAACAGGGTTGACTTCAGGTAAACGGACTGGCAGGCTGCTGTAGGCCTCCTCCATCTGCTGGACCAAGGCTTTATCCACACGCCGCCCTTCCTCACTCTCTGCCTGTCCACGGCCACTTAAGCATCCTGAGTGGGGACAGAGAAAAACCTGATGTAGAATGTGTTTATAATGTGATTAAGGCTGCAAGTGAGAAATTTGTATGATTGTTTATTGTTTACAATACCAACATCTAGACTACATATTTTACAAGGCAGAGAACATGAACCACATTTTTGTCAATTTTTCTAATTTGTTGGTTTTTTTTGTTACTTCACTTCAAGTAAAAGATCACATTCATATCACACTGACTCTTGTTTCGAACAATTGTGATCTGAAAACTGGGATCGGCGTTTTTTTGGGGTTTTTTTAAATGGAAAAGCTAAGGAAAAGCAATTATTTTCTGTTAACGTCATCCCCTGCCACAACTACAAATAATATAATTTTCTGTAAAATTGTGATAATAACAAATCTATAACTAGTTCCTCTTCTACAGTGTGGGTTTTATTTGCACTGAACAATTTGGTCAGCTACTTCATATGACGCTAACATGCTCGCTGGTTTACAGAAGTAGCATTCACAAAGCGGGATGATTGTTAACGATATTCAGCATGTTTTCACAAAAAAAAAAACTCAAGCGGTTTATCAGTGTAATTGGGGTAAAATGTCTTCAAGTGACATGTGACGTCTTAATTTATTTGGCTTTATAGAAACAAACATTTATAGAAACAAAATTCACTGGTCTTTCCTGGTCTCCTATCACAGTCACAGTGAAGTCATATTTCCCCATTTGACCCTTCAGGAGACTTCGGTTTATCTCATTATCTGCGTCTTTCTGCCTTTCTTTTCATCCCTGTAAAATATGCATGATCGATGCAAAAACACCTACACCACAGAGCTAACACTGTCTCAATCTGACAATCAAAATGCCACTGCCACCTAGGTTAGATTAGATATACTGAACCTTTATTTGTGCCACTCGGGGAAATTCCAGCATTCCTCACCTCTGTTACTCCTATGGCTTAGCAGTCATCATCATCATATCTTATTGTGGGCTTGTATTATAGCAATCAGTCTCTTTCTTTCAAAAGATTAACAGTGCAGGTTTGCTATTTGTCCCCTTTGGCATTGGAAATCAGTCAATGGGGAATACATGGGGTCACCATGTCACCTTTTTTCCGGCATTTTTGTGTAAAAGTGGCTTTTGTTGTGGCCGTGTGTGAGGAGTGGTGGACTTCTGATAAAAGGGTTCCAAATTTTGGGGATAAAGTTCACTGTGTCGCAGATAAACAGTAGAACACACTGTGTATGTGACGCACTAACTGCAGGACAGTGATGAATTTAGAATGACCCAGATAAACCTCTGGGACTCTCACAACTGAAATTACCTCCAGGGCAGGACAGCACCTCCACCAGCTGATATGGCACACGGCCTTTCCTCATACGATGAACCAGAGTCTGGATGTTCCTGAAACCGTACACAGCCGCAAACTGCAGGAGTGTCTCTCCATCTCGCTCCAAAGTCACCTCCTGGAAATCCCGGTTTCTACAAACAACAAAATGAAACAGAAGAGATTTGTCTGAAAATTTTACAGTACCGAATTAATTAAACTAAATGTACAACTTGCAACAAGAAAAAAAAGTGAAATGAAATGCAGGTAGAGCTGTTCCTAATTTGAAGTTGTACATCCAACTATTCTAAACGACAGTATGTGCTTGAAGTGAGATTGTCTGTTGCTGTGATGTGGTGTCGTCGCCTCCAACCTGAGCGTTTTATATGTGATCTCGTGGACGTCCAGACCAAAGAGCTCCTTGGCGGCATGTTTGAAAATGTGTTCTAGGAAGCCTTCCGAGCCACGGCCCTCGTGTCTCACCAGCACAGAATCGCCCATCTCTCCCAACCTGTGGGAAACAACACAAGGGAAATGTACAACTGTGATGTAAACAGAGCACCCGTGGCCAAACTACTGCACTAAGTAACAGGATTATTAAAAAATCTCAGCTGACAATGCTGCCATGGACTGTATCATACTTTGCATACTTGTGTGCAGTTGCATGTGGAATGATTAAAAAAAAGAATAATAGTAGTGACCATGGCAGATGATAGGGAGACTGAGAACAGGTGTAGGTATGAAAACTAATGGACCAGACTTCATTTATTCAAAGACAAATGGAAAAATTACAGTTGGTTCAGCCTTTTATGGTGTGAAACGGCTTTTAGTCGGATGACATCCCAGTAATTAATACTCACACATGGTCCAGTGGAACTGAGTCCAGCTCTTCCACTGATATCTTCCTCTGCTCCATCAGGTAATAGATCTCTCCTGAAACCACAAAAGGAGGCATTTCTAGAGACAGTCTGCAGTCTCTAAATATAAAGACGGATTCGGGACATATGGAACATACGGAACATACACACATAAATATTTACTTAAATTTTCATAGATACTAAAAACAATATTTTAAGAAAAAACATCTAAATGTTCTGAGAATAAAGTACCAAGTCTATAACTGAAAAGCATTTTATACTAAAGATATTATTAACTTGATTGTGACTTTAATCCTCCTTTGTATATAGACTCTGGAAGCAAGACAGAGTAAAAATGAATACTTCTGATTCCTGTTGTAAAGAGGTTTTCAATCTCTTTACATTCTATAATTTAAAGGTATTAGATAATGAAGGTCAGCAGCACAGAAAACATTCCAATCCACAGCTTCATCATCTTCATCAACAAGCTTATATATCTAAACCTTTCTGTTTTTTCAGGCTCTTTTCAACCTCTGTTATTGTAGACAAAAAGAATGAGTAACAGAGGCTTGAGGTTTCTTTAAGATAATCTAGTTTGTAATATAAAATCCTGGATCTGAAACACAGCTAAAGGCTCCAAAAAAGACAGTAATCATTGGCAGAGGTCAACGTGCAGAAGATGAAGAGTAATGGACCTGAGGTGAGGACACAGTCCACATCCCGGGTCTCCAGCAGACTGTTGTAAAACTCCTCTCTGACGGCCTCCAACTTCTTATCAAAACACGGAGCCACAACTACATGGTAGACCTTCTCTGGTTTCAGCTTCTGCAAGCACACACATCACAAGACAGACTACTGACTAAGAACTACCTGTACCTGTCACAAATATCATCTTATGGAATTCTAGACTAAATCACTCTTGAAAGCATCACATCAAAAGGGAATTAACACATTTTCTAGTCTTCTTTGAGATCTCTTCTCCACTGCAGATTTCAGTGTGACTGGCCTCTGCTTGGCACAGGTTGTTTGTTGTCTCCACTTTCAGCAGGGACCAGTAGGTTTTATCACGTACCACTTGTACCATCATGTTGTTGAGGTTATAAGTGACCCAAAAGAAAGAAAGAAAATAGATAGATAGACAGACAGACAGACAGACATACATACATAGATAGATGGATCTTTATTAATCCCTCAGGAATGTTCCTCTGGGAAATTAGTGACACTACTAAAACACTACTAGATGCATTCTGGTTACATTTCTAATAAGAGATATACATTTTATTGTCATAATATTCACTTAGTGACTGTACATCATCAAACGCTTACTCGTTGTAAAGATTTTTCAGATCTTGCCAGAATAATGTGAAACTGGAACATTTATTGAGCACATAGAAGAAATGTGGTTTACATATCTCATCAATTCCTTTAATAATGATGATGATTTCTTTTGGCTTTTTTCGCCACAGCAAATCCAATTCGCTTATTTCATTTGGAAGGAGTTTTTTTTTTACGCCGGGTGCCCCTCCTGACACAACCCACTGGATGCTCTTACTGGGGATCGAACCCAGTATCCCCTATGCACCAGCCCCTATGCCTTACCAACTGAGCTATCCAGCCAGGATCAATTCCTTTAATAATAATATTTTAAATTCTAAAGCGACACACTATGACATTACAGTATATTAAATGAAATGAAATGCGATACTCCCTTAACAGTGCAAAAATGCAATAGAAATGTACAAATATACAAAATAAAAAGCAACAATAGGCCAACAGAAAAAAATTAATCTGAGGAGGTAACGTTAGACAAAAAAATGCAAAAGAATGATGTGAAAATTCTGCACTGGTACTGGCAGTATTACTACTATTGACGTGAAATTCTGGAGCTTTCATAGAGGGTGTATGTACCAAAACCACTGGTCAAATTCTAGTCCTTTTACAGGGTACTGTGGTTACCTGCTGTGTAGAAAAGTAGTCTTTGACCAAGCAACCCATGATCTGCTGCGGAGACCTGGCTGTGCAGATATGAGGTGTGACCAGGCTGCCCAGGATACGCTCCGAATATCGGATCCACCCTACACACACCAACAAGGGTGAGACTTTACATTCCTCACAAGTACATATGAAAGTCCATGGATGACTTCCAAGCAGTGCTCAACAGTAATTATATTGACGCCTCAAGCCATTTCTATGTTATGAAACATCAAAATATGAAATTCTCAAAAAAATAATAAATTCTCAAAGCTGTGAACAAACTTTGTTGATGTTATCTGAAGGAAGCTACACATGAAATGTGAAATCAAACAAACCAGTAGTTTTGTCTGGAAAGACATTTGAAGAAATTGCTAATGAAAACGATGAAAATCATGTGAACAATGCTGGTCACAGTGTCTTCACAGAAGCACGTCCTATCGGCTGGTGTGCTAAAAACACACCATAGCATATATTTGTCTTCATCATTTGCTGAACTGCACTGTTTGGATAGACAACCTTGTCATATTCCATTCCTCCATGATAATTTAACAAAACTTTTCACATTTTCTTTGACCTATTCCATGAACAGAGCCAACTGAGGTGCCTAATTTGAGAAAAAAAAAACCCTCTTGCCATTCCTATCTCTAATGGAGGGAGTGGTGACAGAAAACCTTTCTATCTGTGCCCACCAGCTCCTCACGGCTATCTCCACTGCTCCACAGCTTCAGTCTGGCCTTATTTGACTTGGTTTGTTTTATTGGCATGGAGGGGTAGTGTCATTTCAAATATCTGAGAGAAGAAAAGCAAGCGTTTACCAGGACAGGAGGATGTGAACATGGGTAAAGCGTGGGAATCATGGTTTCTCCTGCGGTACCGTTGGATAAACTCCTTCTGGCTCTCTAAGATGCTGAAACCTGCTGCCAGAGTTGTGTCGAACACATAGTGTACCCCTGGAAAACAGAGTGGAGACAGTCAGACCAGCTGTGACACATTTCACCCATTGGTGAAATGTCAATGAAGTATTGGGAGGAATTCATCTGAATGCTAACACAGATCAGTCTGTACAGCAATAGGTTTTAAAATTTAGAAGGTGCTTTTATGTATCTCCACATGATACACTGCACAGATACATGAAGTGTGAAGGCAACTCAACCTAATAGAGTGGCTCATAAAAAATAGTGATTTTTTTACAGTCGTTGGGACTTTCCATGTAAAGATAATTCACACACTTTTTTTGCCTTATGCTATCACCTTTTATATCACATACACACACTGATATTTTCTTGTAAGAAAACCTTTTGCTACTTAATTAAAAAAAAATATTTCACTAATATTTTCTTCAGAGCTGTTCTTTTTATAAAATTTGTCCTAATTTTTGTTACTTCACTGGTGCCTCTATCGCCTCGCTGGAACTTCTTTTAGGATTTGGTGCTTCTTGTTACATCTTGTTTTTTTTGTTTTTTTTAAATAAATAAACCAAGACCAAAATCCAAGTCAAATATGAGCGAGTATATTACATAATAAAGTAGACCTTTCCCCATTTATGAACTAGATATCCAGATAATGCTATTTCGTGATGTATGTCAATAACTATAAATGAGCCTGTGCATCAGCATATTAGAAAGATGTTTATACCACACAGATGTCTGAATCCAAGCCAGCTCACCTAGACTCTTAAGGAAGCTGCATAGTTTGCGGGCTGCTTCACTGATATCCAGTCCAAACTTGACCGCAAAGAAAGGGAGCGACTGTGGACACACTGACGCCACCAGCACCTTATGCTTTGACACGTCACACTTCTGTCAGGGACACATAAAAGATACATAAATCTGATTGCAGACATTCAATCTAATGTCTTTTTCAGATCATTTATGACTCAATCGAAATACATTTATGAGTGAATGAGTCATAGTTTGTTTATTGAACTGGAGTGTGTAGATTTACATGTAAATGATTATTAGAGTGAATTAGTTACTCCATTTTTTACATTTTCTAATATGTTATATATTTTCGAAATATGCTATGTCATATAACATTGGGAATGACAAAAAAATAAACAAATTACAAATGGATAGATGAATGCGTGACTCATTTGGGACATGTGAACACCGTCACAGTATTTCTCCAACCGAACTTAAAATTGATTTGAGCTTTTTAACCACCCACAACCAGCAGCACTTTCTTCCATCGACCAAAAGCCTGCTGAATGAGCCAGAGTAGGTCTGTAATTTAGAATCAAACATTATACCTGTTGTTTTACCTGTTTTTTTTGTGTTATTGCACATATACGCTTGAATGACTGCAATGAGCTACTCACACTGACCACATACATGATGAATGAAATGCTTGGATGTGTGTGTTATGTGTTATGCAGTTTGTACTATTCTTCCCTGGACTGCAACTGGGGACTGTTCCCAGAAGTTCATTGCCGGAATAAAAAAAGGGGTTTCCAACAGCATGGAATAACTATGAATGTATCTTACATTCAAGGAAAACCACACTAGAATGCCAGAACAAATCACTAAGTGGAATAAAAGCTGCCTGAAATCCAAATGAAGTCATCTAAAGAACTGGATTAAAGGACTGTGAGACAATGATGACTATTTGTTGTACCTTATTGAGAGCCAGGACTCGCTCCACCTCCTCTACACTCTGCTGAGATATCTTGAGGTTTTCCTCGTCTGAGAGACAACCATCGCAGGACAGACATGCGCTCAGCAGCAGCGGGGATCCATTTACCTGAAGACAATAAAAAGAAACAGGTCTCAGGATTTGTAAACACATTTTCAAACTTTACTAATGACTTCTCAACGGAGACATAATTTCCATGACTTTTCACAGCCTCACAGTAAATAAACACTATTATGCTTTAGTTTAGGAAATGAAATAGAAACCATTATCATTATAATAATAAAATTATTCACGGTTCATTGGATCATAGTGAAAATATGATCCAATTATGTCAACACAGAGTTTTTTTCACAAGTGACATAACAGCCATCCCAGTACCTCACCTACACAGACCATCACAGACATAAACTCAGGTATGTAATTATCAGATAAAAACAATCCAGTTATTCATTCACTGGAGTGTTTGATTTGGCTATAACGCTACACCTATGTGTCCTCATCTCATGTCCCATCTTTGTAGTTTACTGTATATGGTTAACATTAATGTCAATTAGTAAAAAAGAAAAAAACTCTCACATCAGATCTGGAATCCAATAAGTGACTATTCTGATGTAAGATCGTTTTCATCCCTAAACAAAAGTTTTCAAAAACTTTGGATGATGATACTTTACTTTAACATTTTTCAAGGACAACAAATAAAGATGTGAACATTTTTTGACACTAGAAGGATTTCAGAAATTGAAATAGCATGAAAATTGAAGGAAAAGAGAAACTAATATAGGACCCTTTGTTTTACAAGTATATAATGCTAGAAATGCTTTGATTCACCTTGTATTACTTATTATTATTACTAATGATGAAAACCAATTACTTTTAGAGCACACATACTGTCTATCATTTCCAAATACTTTTATTATGAGGCACATTGATCATTGTTATTCGAAGTAAATAAAAAAAAAATCACAAGTAATAACCATCATTGCACATTTTTCCTCATTGCATCTAGAATGAGAAAATGATGCAATAGTATTCACATTGCTGAACTTGTTTCCACTTTTTTAAATTAAATAATACCTTCAGATTAGGGTGACAACTCTAGTTCTCAAACTATTCTTCACTATAGAACTATTGAACTATTTTAAACATTTGCATCAATAGTAAAAACCGATTACTTTTAGAGCACACATACTGTCTATCATTTCCAAATACTTTTATTATGAGGCACACTGATCATTGTTATTCGAAGTAAATAAAACAAAAACAATCCCTAATGGAGGCTGACCTGTCCATTATCTTCATTTCTGTCCTGGTATGAATCGACTCCGTCATCGCTCTGTTTCTTGTTGCACTGTTGGCAGATCAATAATTTAAGTAAATAAGTAAGAAAACAGTCAAAGGTGAAACATTTACACAACAAAGCAGAAACTGACCTGTTTTGTGCAGTTCTCACACTTCTCCTTTCGCTTTGCTACATTAACCTCAGACATCTTCTTGGCTGTAAATTTAAGGTGAAATAAAAATCAACAACCCTCTGTGTCAGACTGGTGGTTATGTCGTCACACTGCTCCTTATAATGCCTTTTAAACGCGTTCTGACCAGTTCTGTCAGTCCCACCCTCCGGTGACACAGCCCCCCTGCTTATCACCAATACAACAGCTGTATATGATGGTGGGAAAGTGGCAGTGATCACTGGCTAGAATCCTGTCATTACAGTTTTAATGGTTCATGTTAATTATATAAACAGAGCCAATAATAACACCCATTACATCACATTATGTTGGCAAGAGAGGAAGAAAGCATTGTGGAATACGTGCTTTAACAGCATTATGAGCTCAGAAAAGAAATTGAGGAACTTAAGCAAATAAGTTCAATTTAAAATCAGTGGTGATCAGACACCATTCAAGAAATGATATGCAGAATTCAGTTTCCAAACTCTCAACAGCAGGTAGAAGTAATGTACAAGAAAAAATGTTTAGTTCTACTAAACACACAATTGAATCAACACTCTGTATCCACAGATAGTATCAGTTACTGAATAAAACATGAAGCTCAGCTCACTTTTGTTCCTCTAACTAGAACTCCCAGCCCCTCAAGAAAAATACGACAACAAGCCTTAATTTGCAATGGAACATTATGTGACTTTGTGCTGTGAAATTGTGGGAAGTTACAAAAATTGCACAAAGTTGCAAAAAATATGCAGGAACCGGAAAAACATGCATTTCAATGGAAAAAAAAGATTCTTCTCTCTCACCCTGGTCCAACTAAGTTACTATGAAACCAAAAGGGTGTAATTACAGCCTATGATGAGCAAGCATATAAGAACTAAGTATAGACTAGATCACAGAAAGTGCTGGTTATGTTTCAGTCCATTTTTATTATCCAAATAATAATTACACTTAGACTTCCTTTATTGTCATCACACAGACACACACAATGAATCTGGTAACGAAATGTCATAGATTGGCAGCTGA
>JAPTHA010000012.1:3228505-3240370 GCA_029814585.1 Gymnapogon annona | reverse complement strand
TCCAAGACACGCGGCCGGAGATCAGCTGAAACGACTACAAAGTCGATCATCGACCTCCGGCCTAGGGTGTCCTGGTGTCATGTGCACTTTTGGACACCCTTGTGCTCGAACATGGTGTTTGTTATGGACAAACCATGACTAGCACAGAAATCCAATAACAAAACACCACTCGGGTTCAGATCGGGGAGGCCATTCCTCTTGATCACCCCCCTCCAAGTCTCACTGTCGTCATCCACGTGGACGATGAAGTCCCCCAGCAGAACAATGGAGTGTCCAGTCGGGGCGCGGTCCAGCACCCCTCCAGGGACTCCAAGAAGGTCTGGTACTCTGCACCACTGTTTGGCCCATAGGCCGCCACAATGGACAGAGCCCTGTTCCCCACCCGAAGGCGAAGGGACACGTCCCTCTCATTCACTGGGGTAAACTCCAACACCTGGCGACTGAGCTGTGGGGCGATAAGTACGCCCACACCCACCCGCTGCCTCTCACCATGGGCAACTCCAGAATAGTGGAGAGTCCAGCCCCTCTTGAGGAACTGGCTTCCAGAGCCTAAGCTGTGCGTGGAGGTGAGCCCGACTATATCTAGCCGGTACCTCTCAACGTCCCGCACAAGGTCAGGCTACTTACCCCCCCAGCGAGGTGATGTTCCATGTCCCAAAAACCAGAGTCGGTGTCCGGGGATCAGGCAGCCGAGACTCCTGCCGTTGACTACTGCCCAAACCACATTGCACCCGGCCCCTACGGTGGCCTCTATGAGTGGTGGGTCCACAGGAGGAGGAGGAAGAGGGGCCCGCGTCGTCCATTCGGGCTATTACAACACCAATAAGAATAAAAAGAAGACTAGGAAATTTATATGTAGTACTTTTTCACAAGGTTATTGGATGCGAATAAATCTTTAATGCAAAACAATACAAATAGACATATAAAAAGAAAAAAAATAATGCAACAAATTTTTTAAATTACCTTAAATATGAGTCTTGTCACAAAGGAACCCCAACAAGTATATCTGTGGTTTGACTGTAGCTCTAAGTTGAGAAAGACCAGTCTAGGCAAAATAAGATTGGAATCAACTGGTTTAAGTTGTTTTAATGTTTTACTCTTTCTGAGGCAAGTCTTCATTTATAGAAAATGGAAATGGTAAGAAAAATAATGTGATGTCATTCAAGATTAAAGTTATTTTATTCTCATACAGCATATTATATCCTCACTTTAGATCCTTTATAATGAAATGAAGAAGAATAGCAAGCAGTTGTTGCTTTGTTCCATTGCTTATTGGAGTTTTGAGTCACTTTTTGTTTCATTTTATGTTAATTCAGAGAGACAAAAGTCATTTTACTGCTAGTTGAGTTTTTAGTTTTAACTTTCATGATGTGTAATGTGGGTCACACAGACAGTATCCTCTGGAAGCTTTTCTACATCACTGGCTGCGTCTTTGTGGCCATGCAGAACATGGAGGAGTGGGAGGAAGCAGTATTTGACAAAACCAAGAACCTGATTGAGCTCAAGACGTTTAGCTTGTATAACTACATTCTGACGTTATGGAGGAAGGGCCAAGAGAAAGGTCGGTATCAAAACATAAAAGAAGTATTGTTTTCTGGAGCAGAATTTCCCCAACTTGAATCTCTTACGTCTATCAGTTGTGTTGGACCTGAGGCACCTTCATGACGTCTGTGTACAAGAGGAAAGGGTTCGTTACCTGGGGAAAGGCTATTTGCTAATGCTGCGGCTGGCGACAGGCTTTTCTTACCCCCTTACCCAAAGTGCTACGTTGGGGGGACGCAGGTAGGTGGCTGTCCATAGTTTTTTTTTTTTTTTTTTTTTTTACATACTTGAATTAAATTGTTCATTGTATATTTGGTGTCATTTAGTGGTAAAGATGGACATTTCAATCACTGATATTAATAAGTGGACAGATCTACTGTGGTGTTTCTCATGGTTTCTGAACTGCTGATTTAAAGCGAGGAGTTAGTGGTTTGGTTATCAACATGCTGGATTCCCGTAGCCAGAAATTATGTATTTGGAACATATAGTGTCACATCATAACAAAATTAATTTCATGGCACATTTAGAGCTGGTCTAAAACAAACTGTTGATTAGCCGTTTCACAGAAATCCAATAGAATCCTCCAGGAGCAAACACTTGGTGTCAGTGTTGAGGATTTCCTTTGAACAAACCTGGAGCAGACCCTGACCCCTAGAGGATGGACATCTGTTTATATACTCTTTCCTTATCCACCAGTGTCTTACCTATTTTAATTTTTATTTTATGTCCTCTTAGATGTCTTCTTGTCCTACCATGTTCCATCACCTTTATGTTTTTTATTTATTTTGTCATATCCTGTTTTATCTTATCGTGTGTATATATATATATATATATATATTTTACCAACCCAATGTTTCTCTGAGAGAACAAACAGAATCAGCATGTTTGGACTTACTACTCCTAATCTAAAAACCCTTTGTTTCATTTGTCGTGTCAGTGATGTGGAAGCACTGGCAACCTTGCTAAAGGGCTTCCTGGGTGCAGAGGAGCTGCAGCGGCGCAGGCAGCAGGAGGGAGAGTTTGGAGAAGAAGAGGATGAAGAAGGAGATTGTTTGGACAACAGCAGCGAGTCAGGGGATGAAGATGAACTTTGACTTCTCTGTGGCACACACTTGCATTGTGAATTTAGGTAGATTGAAATGGCTTACAAGGGCTATGGGTTTAATTAAGCATGTTCATGTACAGTTACTCCCTCCTTACAGCATCACTTCATGAGTCAGATAATGCCAAGGCAGCAAAAACAGGGTGGCCTTAACGAGTGAACTTTTTTTTAAAGTGTTCACCTTTTCAGTTGATCTAAATGAACGTGACTTTATTTTCATTACACTCCAGACAGTGACTGTGCCTTCCTACTGAACTCCAACAAGTGTTTATTTAACAGAATGCATCCTTCCCACGCCATCCACATAATAATCACCTTTTGCATGTTTATATGTACAGTCTGGATGCATGCATGTGAAAACTTCCATGAATTTTCAAGGCTCCATCAAGTGTCAGTTATGTGTGATGTCATGCCTTATTTCTGTCCTGTCTTTTCAATGTGCTTTTCTTTACCAAAAACAGAATCTCAGGCATCGTCAGGGTTAAAGTGCATTTAATCAGCTGTCAGCATGCCAGTTTTATGCCCTTGCCCATAGGAGTTCCATCTATACCTCAAGAGTTTTGTCCGCCCTTTTCAACTTTGACACACGTTTTCATTTTCACTGAGGTTTTATGAATTTTTGAACATTTGATCTTTGAAAATTTGTTCAACCAATTTCTTGAACTCTTGACCCAATTTGACAAAGTATGATCAGAGTGAAAGCTAAAATTGACAGGAAATGTTTGTCTTGGTTTGACTGAACTACTCATGAAAGGACTGTAAAATAGTTTAATCTAGTTTACAGTTATCTTTCATTTAAAATTGAAAACACATCCCTGACTAAAGAAGGTATGATATAGGTATAGGCAGAATGTTGTGAGGAAGGGCAGGGGTAATGGTAAACTTACTTTTTTTTTTGCAATGTTGGTTGATTTATTATCTCTGATTGTCTTGGTGTCATTTTTATAATACTGGCAGCTTTTGCAACCAACAGTTGACGTTTTAATATTTACAACAGAGCTGCAACAATGAATATTAAACTATTAAATTCACTTATTAGTTTGATGATTTTAATCAAAGGGAAGAAGTACAAATTGTGTATGTAAACTGGATATGTTTGCATTGGTAATTTGTTGACATCATCTAAGGCTTCTGTGAACCAAACATTCATTCATTTTCTTAACTGCTTCATCCTCGAGTACCAGTCACACTCACATTTGCACCTATGGGTAATTTAAGGCTTACCAATTAGCACATTAGTTCCTGTCTTTGGATGGTAGAATTTGGCATGGCTTGGGGCAACCCATGCAAGCACAAAGAGGATATGCAATGCGAATAAAACAATTCATAATTCATTTAATAATTAGATGTATCCCCAAAATGTAAGATGCAATTGGTGCATCCAACTGTTTTAATGTACAATTTGAGAATAAAAATCACAAATAGAAATGGAATATTTCAGCAAACAAAAACTTGAAATGGATTGATGTACTAATAAAAACTAAATGTAGTGTACATGAAGAACACAGCATCTAATGGGCTGATGCTGAACCAACCTTTGAATTTTTTTTTTCTTAAAGTGGTTAAAATTTAGATGTTAAGCAGCTATGTAAGACTAAAAAACACCATGCATGAGGAATTGCAGAATTACAGTAATGTTCTTTCATCATGAGACTCGGGTAGTTTGCCGCAGTACCTCTCCAGTCTATCAGCCCCTGAATGAACAGCTCAACAAGTAGACTATGTGAAATTCTATCTCACTGGTAAAGTCTGAAATCACGACAACAAAGATGATGATGAGATGATTCTTAATGTAGACTGTAGTGGAAAGAGCACTGTACAAATTTTGATTTCATTTTGCTTTAATCTCCTGAAAATGTAGTTACGTTGTATATTTGGATGGAAATCAACCTTGAAATATTCACAAATAGTAATGGAGCAACACTGTGTATGAAGAGCTGCAAACTCAGATGTTGGAAAGGAGCCATCACAAACCCAGGAAGAATCTGAAACGTTATGCAATCCAGAGGTTCTCTTCAGGAGACCAAAACTAAAAACATATGCTGCTAATATGCTTTGGACAGAATGGACAGACAGACGGACAGTCGATGACAATACCCCTTCCGTCTGAAGTCGGTGGAGAGGTAAGTAGGTTCAGGTTTTTCTCATAATACCTCTTAGTGATTGGCTCCTAAATAAAACGATGCCTTTTCAGCCAATTCTGCCTCCTACAGCAAACTGGAAAAGGCTGGTATTTGACTAAATGTAAAATAAATCAGTTTGATGGTGAATTAATGTCCAGACTCCATTTCTGTGAGGCACAGTGTGATGTCATCTGTAATCCGCTGCAGACGAATGAGTACTGGGCTCACGTGCTGCTCGACCCACTCTTGCACTGTGGAATCTGGGTAGAGACGCACCATCTCCCCTCTCACCGTCTCCACCTTCTGCTGCAGAACAGTTAGATACCTGGGACGGAGGATCAGAAGGAGATACCGCTGCACTTCGAAATAAAGTCAGAAATTATTGGGAATAATTGCAAAGTAATACTTTTATCCTCACATCGATGCTTGTCTGTGAATCTGCATGGTGATGAGAGGGGAAACCATCTTCCTCTGTTGGTGGTAAGGACTGAACCAGCCTCTAACAAACCTGTGGTGGCACCGACATGCAACTATTGTTTAATTGGCCAACTTTACAACACACACTTTCATCCTCAATTTGAAATTTGATAGCAACTAAGCGTAACTCACATGTTATTATCAAAGTATTGTACGTCCTCCGAGTTAAGGAATGAATTGAGATCTACAATTGCGTGAGCTAGAGTCCTTCCTGGAAACAGCAGTTCTCCTGCAGACACTCTGAGGTAAACACACAACGTCACTTTTGTCTGCAGCTGTGGCCTGCGCTCTGTGCTTCAGCTGTAAAATTCATACACTCGTCAAATGGAACAAAAAATGAGTCACAAGATATTTCTGTTATGAATGTCACTCTGTCAAATGGTGAAATAATAAATGTGCCTCACTGGAGTTAAAAAAAATAAATACATTTTGATATATAGGTTTCAAATCCGAGGCCTTGGTTCTCGACCGGAGAAAGGTGGTGTGCCCTCTCCGGGTCGGTGGGGAGTCCCTGCCCCAAGTGGAGTAGTTTAAGTGTCTTGGGGTCTTGTTCACCAGTGGGGGTAGAATGGAGCGTGAGATCGACAGACGGATCGGTACAGCGTCTGTAGTGATGCGGTTGCTGTATCGGTCCGTCGTGGTGAAGAGGGAGCTGAGCCGAAAGGCGAGGTTCTCAATTTACTGGTCGATCTACGTTCCTACCCTCACCTATGGTCATGAACTTTGGGTCATGACCGAAAAGGACAGGATCCCGGATACAAGCGGCCGAAATGAGTTTCCTCCGCAGGGTGGCTGGGCGCACCCTTAAAGATAGGGTGAGGAGCTCGGTCACCAGGGAGGAGCTCGGAGTAGAGCCGCTGCTCCTCCACATTGAAAGGAGTCAACTGAGGTGGCTCGGGCATCTGTTTCAGATGCCCCCTGGACGCCTCCCTAGGGAGGTGTTCCGGGCATGTCCCCCGACGCATACCCAGGACACGCTGGAGGGACAATGTTTCTCGGCTGGCTTGGGAACGCCTTGGGGTCCCTCCGGAAGAACTGGAGGAAGTGTCTCGTGAGAGGGAGGTCTGGGCCTCCCTGCTTAGACTGCTGCCCCCGCGACCCGGCCCCGGATAAGCGGCGGAAAATGGATGGATGGATATAGGTTTCAAAATTTTACTTACTTACTAAACCAGCTGAAGTCCACACCTATCAAACTGCATTTCCTTCTTCAGTTTGATTAGAAAGATGTCCTCAAGCGGATTTAGGATTGACTACGCAAATACTCACCATTTATTGGGGGAGGTGGTAACAAAATCTTGATAAGCCACCTTGGGCTACGGTCTATTTTGTTTAGTTATGTTGCTTGTTGCAATATTGCTTCTTCAGTGCTTAAACGATTTATACTATAACAGACTATTTTAAACATGCACATAACAGAGCAAATAGTTATCAGTAACATATTACATTTCATAAATAGCACAATCTGTATACGACAAGGTAATATTGGACCTCACCTCTCCATGTTCTCTACCTCAATAGAGGAAATACCCAGCTTTTCAGTCACTTTTCTCTGAGTGTCCTCGTTAAACTGTCCATCAGTGAGCAGCTGGAGACAAGTCACTAATGACGGCAAAGCCACAGGCATCAGTTCACACAGCACTGACAGGTGATCGTACCTGAAAGTGGGCAAAAATGTCACCATTTCTGTCAATATTTCACACAGGAAATACACAATGGACTTCTGAATGATTTTAAGGTGATCTAATGTAGGTTCCCTGCTTATTTACCAGATGTTGTCATGTAAAGCGTTATTTATCAAACAGAAAACAAGTATCAATTAGAACCTGTCCCATGTGAACAGACTGTACACTTTGATCTTACCTTTGCCAGCCCGTAAGTGCAATGCCCTTCAGTTTGACTGAAGCAGAAACAGACGCTGCCACCTTCAGCCACTGTCTGTGATTGTCCACATGTCTGTGAGTGTTTGGCACACAAGTGTGAACGCTGGTGGAGCCTTTAAATGAGCTCGCTGCCCATACGTCTGCTATACCAGCACGACAATATTTTTCAAGCAGAGACACTGTTCAAGACAATAAAAAAAAACCCCAGTATGTCACTTATTGGTAACAGGGGTGTCAAACATATGGCCCACAGGAATAATCAGCCTAACAGAGGTTAAAATCCAGCTGGCCCAATGAATTTGTGAAATACAGAAATTACACTGACGATATTAAGAGTCAAGGGTTTTGGGCTCATTTTAGTTAAGGTTCCAAATACAGACCAATTATCTCAAGTAAAATAATATCGTGATAATCTATAAATAATGAGTCAAATTGTTTTTTTCTTGGTTTAGTGTGAAAAAAAAGCCTATGAATAATGACAACTACAAATTTTGTGCAAAAAAACCTCCATCAAATTTGGAAAATATTTACATAAACAATCCTATAACAATAAAAATGTAAATAATCGAAAGAAATATTAACATCCCTGAATTAATTTTAAAAATTGAACAGCAGTTTAAACAATATAATGCCCGTTAATAAATATTTTGTTCACTGTAGATGTTGAGGCACAATACTGTTAAAAATGCAGTGTTTTAAAATGATACTTTTCAGGTTATTCATATCAAGTTCCAAGGCTCAATTCAACCATAGCGACACTGTGCCCTGTAGATAAGAGAGGGCTTTAGAGAGAGGAGGAAGGTTTCAGTAATAGTGGTGAAAATGTTGAAAAAATTGGATGATTTTAGACTTACACCATTAAGTCTCCCTCAAAAATGTTTGGACTCTCTGTAATCAAGTGAGACTTAAAAACTTTTAAGTTTTTTTAATTTCCCTTTTCATTGTGGGAGGCCATTTTTGTACAACTTTAGTAGAAGAGTTTGTTAACGGTACCTGTTTTTTCCACGTCAAGATTAGGAGTGTAGTCCCACAACATAGGCTCAACCAGTCTCACTAAAGCACTTTCTGTATGTAAAGGAAAAATAGAACATTCAAACATTTCATTACACAATCATCAAATACAACAGGAATCAATGTTTACAACTGAAAGAGCAACACTGCGCCATTGTCCTAGGGATGCAACCCAGGAATAGTCAATTATATGTCATCTGCTGGTTCACTAGTCCATTGCAGCCCAGCTAATCGCACAAACAAGGATTCTGTGTCACTACCGGTGCTGAAACAGCCTGTGAAGGAGGTAACATGCGTCTGACCATTCCTAATATACTGAGCATTTGACTTAGGACTCACACATATATGAAAATGGGCTATAACCTAAGTCACCAGATTGAACCCCTAATCTTAATATCAATCTTTTGAAATAGCAAGTGATAAAAATTCACTCCAGGTATCCTTAAAATCACAGTGTGATGAGCTCTCCCAGCCACAATACAAAATGGTGCCCAAGTTCTTGGCACAATTGTTGTACAAAATGACTGCACATTCCTCACCTTTTAGTGTTTCCTGGCTCATCCCTCTCATCATATCATCCCACATTATGATGTGTATTTGTGGCCAAGTCTTCTTAATAGCTTTAGCCACTTTGGCCACATGAATTAGAAAGAGTTGCTCCACTGTTCTTCCAGGGGAAGCCAACCACAATTTTGACTCTTCCCCTTCACCGAGCATGTACACCTAAAGCAGCAGGAGACAGGTGCTCCCTTTGGAACCATGCAAAAATGACTTTTAAGAGGTCTGTACATCTGTCATTGATATCTTACCTCATCTGCACCAATGTGCAATGTCTTCAGACCTGGATGAAGCTCCACTACTTGTTGCATCATCTTCATGACCAGCTTCAACCCGTCCTCTTTGTGTGGGTTCAGGGTGCCCACACAATGAGCCACCTCCCTCAGGTCCCACAAAGGCCGGTGCTTCAATACGAACTACGAAAGAAAGGAGGCTGTGGGTTGACAGATGACCAGTCCATTCACACACATTCATACACCAGTGCGGGGACACTGGAGGCAAGGTGGGTGAAGTGTCGTGCCCAAGGACACATGATGAGGAGAGAGCGGGAATCGAACCGCCAACCCTTTGGTTACCAGACGACCTACTCTAGCAACAGCCGCCCAACCACAATAGTAGTGTTTGAGCTACCGTATACATTTTATACCATAATTCAACTATATCCGGGAAACATATGTTTAGCTTTACAAGACTCCACTGATGTCATGAAACTGTACAATTGGATATTAACAAACGGTGTATTTATTAAAAAGAAAATTTCATTTCTGTTCATCCCTGGTAAAGAAAAGCTGTCACTAATAAGTCTACATAAGTCTTAAGCAGTGGATGAATGTAGGGGACAGCTCTTCTAGTACTGGACGCTGCTAAATCTTTTCTGTTTTTTGCTATCTTCTGGAGGGTTTCTTTGGATGCGTGAAATCTTTGGGAAACCTCCCAGTGTGGCCGTTTACGTGATATTAACTACAAAGAAATCACTGCTTTCTTCTATATAGTGTATTTTCCAAACAGTCTGAAACTTCTTTTAATATGGGATGTCACACAAATGTGATTGTTGTATGATGTAATGAATTGTTGTTGTCTAATGAAAAATAAAAAAATACAATATTCCAAAAAAATAATAATAATATGGGATATCACACAGCATTGTAGTTGGATCCTGTCCTCACCTCCATGTGACCAAACGTCTGTATGAGTGGGATGACCTCTATGCCTTTAGATTTGGCAGCTTCCTGAAGGGACAAAACCTCCTCTCGACTGGACACACAGTACACAGTAAATGGCAAACAACAGCTTAACTGTCTGAACCAAATAATTTCATTGCAAATAAAAGCACAGAAAAGAATACACTATCTCACATTCCGATTAGGCTTATAAATCTGACAATATTCAAGAATGGAAAGTAGTCACCAAACTGCACCTGTAACTAGGATGCTCTGTGGCCCGCAGCAGTTTTAGTTCTCCTTCATAAGGAAACATGTCCTCATATTCCACCAACAGGCCAGTCACGTCCAGCTGAGAGAAGAGCTCGATCAGCTAAACGGAAACAAACAGGACAATAAAGACATTATTTCTGGGGTTTACAACTGCGATCCCACTCGTCGAGGAACTGATGTGCTCTTACCTTGTGAAGGTATTCTACTCTCGGAGGGGCACCTTTCAGATCCAGGTGGACTAGTTTCTGTCCTTTCGGCCACGGCAGAAACTCCATTCTTTCTTAGAGACAGTAAATACACCACCTATGCTTCGTATCTGTGAGTATGCACAGTAATACCGGGTAGTTTGTGAAGAAATTGGCGTTTACGTATCCATTAATTTTAGGACTGCAGAGCCGAAGCTGTATACCATAAAACTGCTGTTTTATGTGTACCACGTCTCTCTCGCTTCTAGTCGTTGGTAATCGAATAGTTTTGTCTCAGCAGATGGAAAATCGGGGACAAGAGGTGTTGTTATTGTGTTCAAAGTGCAGTTTCGTTAGCCGCAGCGATACACTGCGCTGTACGTCGAATCATGACGTGGTCCAATCAGAACACAAATATCATCTGAAGAGCCAATCGTGTAAGCCGATAGATGTCCACCCGGAAGTAACTAGCGGCGATATCAAGCTGTTAGCAGTGTGTATGGCATGTGTAAGTCAAAGCAAGAACTCCAGCTGTAGGCAGCTCTATTTCTATATTCCCCTTATGGTCTTTAGCTGCTCGGTTAACTCAGAATGGCATTAGTGCGAATGAGGAATACGAAAGGCTGCAGTCCGACTGAAATAGAGAAGAAAATTAAAAGGTGAGTTTAGAAAATGACGCTTGTAGCGAACGGGTTTGTGTGACGCTGATATGGGGGGAAACATACAAAATTAGATGAGCTCTTCGGGTCAGTGTGTTTTGTCTGCTCCTGCCGTTGTGGGTTGGCAATGTTATCTTGTGGAAAAATGTAATAAAATAATATTTAAAAACATCAAAAATTTGATGACGTGATGTCACGATGACCAGAGTAAATGTTTAGGTATGTTTTGTTCGCGTGCATGCTAAATTACTGCTGCACATGTTTTAGAATAAACTCTACTGAATTATATTTTACAAACTGTTGTAGTTTAACCTATGACATCATATTCTGCAGGATAATTATACAGTCCTTACCTGGATTAAATTAGCAAGAAGTTCAGATCTTAAAATTGGATAAATTCTGTGGCGATTAATGTGTTTCAGCACCAACAATTCTTTAATTCTAACTGATGCTGAAAAAAAGTAAAATAAAAAAAAAGTATAATAAAGAAAAGTAAAGTAGCATTCTTCAACAACCATCAGTTTGAGTCTGGTGAGAAGAGAGGTGGATGAAGTGATTACTCAGTATGCCTAGTGCCAACAGTGTAAGCCTGTCAGGGCAGTGTTGTGATCAGGCACCACTGGTTTACATGGTTAAAAAAAAAAAAACATGTGCCTCACACAACCAGCAGCATCTTCCTTTACTCTTGTTTTGTAAAATGCACAAAAGTGGGCAGAGATATAAACACAAATATGAGTGTATTTGTATTTATTTGTAATTCATGGTTCACCTCAAACTTCCTCAAACTGAACAGCAATAAAACTGAACTTTTACTGATGGGCACCAAATTCACCCTGACCAAAGTTAACAATTTCTCCATCTCCATTGATGGCTCCTCCATCTCTCCATCCCCTCA
>JAPTHA010000012.1:3197820-3209637 GCA_029814585.1 Gymnapogon annona | reverse complement strand
CTTTTATTGAAATAAGTGTAAAGGTTCAAACTCGTCCTGAACATTATTCACTGTCAGTCCCGATGTGTGTGTGTGTGTGTGTGTCAGTGTGACCAGGTCATACAAGTATGTCATAGGAAAAAACCTATAACATGAAATGAAGTGAAATATGAGTTGTTCCATTACTCCATTGAATGTGACAAAGAGCTCATTCTCTGAAACACGGTGAGATAATAAATCAAATTGTTCCAATACATTTACTGTATGATTGAATATTCATTGTTCACCTTCCACTGACTCGTTCACTTCCATAAATTATCCAGCCACACTACATTGTGTGCCACAAATCAGTACTGTCTGTAATCACAAGAACCAGTAGAACAAGGCTTTCCTCCGATAGAAAACTCACAGTTGGCCAAAAAAACCCCCAAGAAATGGCTCCAATAGTAATGTTTCCTTTATCTGTGTCCTGTAAAAACACAAGTCTAATGAGACATGTTTATGTGGTGTCTATTCTAATGAGAACACTGAACGCTGTACATATTTAATTATATGTCAGTGGTGTATCTGGTGGAAAGGAGAGGAATAAGCCTCTGCTTCTAACCTTGTTTAGGTTTTTATATTTGTTATAGTATTAAATGAATGTAAAAGCCAAAAAAACCTAATGTTCATTCATTCAGGTTTAACATCTCCCCATAACCCTACCCCCCCAATACAGCACAAAGGAATGAATGGATGTCCAGACCGACTGTGATTGGCTCATCAGCTCTACACCTTTGTTCACAGTGGATGTGTTCATGCTACACACACATACACTCTACAAAAATATAAACGCAACACTTGTTTTTGCTCCCATTTTTCATGAGATGGACTTACAGATCTAAAATTCATTCCAGATACACAATATTACTGTGCACTAATCATGAAGTCAGATCAGCATCTTGATGTGGCACACCTGTGAGGTGGGATGGGTTATCTCAGCAAAGCAGAAGTGCTCACTATCACACATTAGGACAGATTTGTGAACAATGTTTGAGAGAAATGGTAATATTGTGCACCTGTAATTAATTTTAGATCTTTAAGTCCATCTCATGAAAAATGGGAGCAAAAACAAAAGTGTTACGTTTATATTTTTGTTAAGTGCATATAAACAACCACTGACTTTAACATCCACACCTATTAAGACTAGTTCACTGGTTAAGGTGCATGTGTTTGAACAGTTTCTTTAATGAACTCACACATGCAAACAACACACGACGCCCATTAAGCAAACATTTGGAATACAGCCATCATGTTTACGATACTAACATGCATCATGACACTCCCCTTTGATTATGAGGCCTGGTTTGTTAAAGGCCTTTTCCTTCTGAGCTCTGTTCTTACACTACTATTACTATCATTACTAGTAACACTACCAAATGCTGCACTGATGTGCAGTATTATATTTTATTATATTGTCACTGTTCATAGTATTGTTTACACTGATGTGTAATATTTACACTGTTTATACTACTTGTTACACTGAATTACTGTTTATAGTACTGTTTACACTGATGTGCAGTATTTTCACTGTTTATAGTAATGTTTACACTGATGTGTGGTACTTTCACTGTTTATAGTACTGTTTACACTGAAGTGCAGTGTTTTCACTGTTCTCAGTAGTGTTTACATTGTTACATTGTAACTGTCCATCTTATTTATTTCTTATTTATATTGACTGTGTGAATTTTTGTTGTCACCTTGCACTGCAGACACTCATGGCTTTACCACCATTACTACAATTAAAATCACAAGTACCATTACTACCAGTACTAAGGGGCTATTACCATCACTAATACTACTACTACAACATCCGTTACTACCATCACGGCTGCTACCAGTACAACTGCTACTACTATTACTACCACTATTTTTTACTAGTTCCACGACTGTTGTGTGTATGTGTGCTTTCCTTACTCGTTGTGTTCTTACCTCATAAGCTACTGTTGTGTGTTCGTAGCGAGGTGGTGTGGGTGAGGCTGAAACTCTCTGTAAACTGCTGACTGCTGGCAGATGGCGAGCGTCGTGGTGAACGCTGAAAAGGACTCCTCCTGTTGAAGTAACTGCTGGTTGACCACACCCGATGGTGCTTCCTCAGGTACTCTTTGTAGTTCTTGGTGAGAAGTGTATAGAGGAAGGGGTTGATGCAGCTATTGGAGTAGGTCAGACACGTGGTCAGATAGTTGATGTTCCGCTTGGCTTTGTTGGACAGAGACAAGGAGGGATGGAACTGAGTCAGCAGCTGCCAGATCCAGAAGGGCAGGAAACAGGCCCAGAAGATGAGCACGATGGTGAAGATCAGGTAGAGCACCTGGAGGGTGGTTCAAAAAGAGTGTAAAACAAGAGGAAGAGAGAGGGAAGGAAGGATGGATTGGGAGGGGGAGTAGGGGGGAGATAGAGATAAACATGTGGATGCACAACAAACTGAACTCAAGCTACTAAAATGATGAACAGCTGATGTTAATATAATTACCCTTAACTGGAACAATAGTCCATAACTGTTAGGTGAAGTACAACAAGTGTAAGTACTCGCAGTGGACGCACTACCACCATTACAACTGTCAGTACATACACAAGAGTCCTCTACCAACCATACAAAGATTAAATAAACACCATAAGAGCTACACAGACAAATGTGTAGACAAATGATGGAGGCAGGAGGGGAGCAGAACCCCAGCTGACAGACAGATAACAGGCGGCGCAGAAACAGGGGAGGTGGCAGTCCATAACAAGCAGGAGGGGAGCAAGCAATGATGATGACAGCAACAGGGGAGCCTCGCCAACGGATGGAGAACCCAGGATGAACTCCAAAGATATAAAGCACAGGGACTCCGGGAAAGAAGTTAAGACAGTAACATGTATTTACTGGTGTGTGAAAAGAGAAGACAATGAGATGAAAGACGGTCAGAGAGGAGAAGCAGAGTGGAGATCAGACAGGAGGAGGATCAAAGAAGAGCTACTAATATTACTAATACTACTGCTATGAACCCTACTACTACTACCACTCTTAAATTTCTAGAATTATCACAACTACTCCTAGTACGACTATGACTATCACTAGATAAGATCAAAGATGGCACCCTCCTACAGCAGCTCCATAACGTTTTTCCTACTTTTAAGTTTTTCTGCCCGACTCTTGTGGTCGTCTTAATTGGACTCCTGTACAACATGGACATGTATCATTTTGGAATTTTTTTGTGAGGCAGTGGCTGTTTCTTTTGCTCCATTCACGAAATCCCGGACCTCCATCCACGGTGGGTTGGTGAGCCAGTGTGTGTCTACAGCTGAGATGAACAACAGCAGTGTACACCGGAGAGGACCCGCGTGTCTACGGCATCAGGCATCAGGCTGGTCGTGTGTACCGGGAGGTGGATTAATGTGACGTTACAACGGTGTACAACCGGGGTCTCCATTGGTTCGTGTGTGTACGGTTGAGCTACTCAACCGTTTCTACCAACCGTCTTCCATCATGATGGAGACTTAATGGCCATGGAATCAGCATCGGGTGAGCTAGCTAGCTAGCTGTACTAGCTGTACAACTTTCTGGCTCATCGTCCGAAGAAGGAGGGGTGGGGGGTGGGATGTGGGGGTGGCTGGAGTGGCATGTGAGTGAGTGATCTTCAGTTGTGATCTGTGTTTGCAGTTTAAGGGTGTTTACGTTTCAACTACTAGCGGTTAGCAGCAGCTGAGAGCGCTATGCTAATGGTGGCTGCGGACCTTATCACTGCCGTTTATCTCCAAAGGACACATTCAGCCCCTCGTTATCGTTATCATCTCTGGGCCATCAATCATGTATACTGTCTTTGTGTTTGTTGTCCATGTTGTGCAAGATCTCAGTTTGTTGTGTATCTGTTCTGCTCTGTTCTTTTTTTCTACTCTTTGTATTACACTGCTGTTTGTGAAATTTCTAATAAAGGTATATTCAATTCAATTCAATTCAATTACTACTACATACTACTGCTACTAATTAAAGTGTTACAAAAGTACATACTAATGATTTGTGTATTTATCTTGTGTGCACAATTTCAATTGTGTTCAATCCTCTGGACTATATATGTTTCTAAATAAGTCTTCTTGTTAAATATAAAATACAAATGTATGATACCTCCTGAAAAATATTATCGCTGCCAACAAACTATATGACATTTTGGTGAACATGGACAGAATTAAAGGGTCGCCATGTAAACTTTACTGCCACCCACTGGTGAAGATGCAGATTGCATCCCTCTCAAAAGATCCCACCTCAACCTCCAGTACATGTGAAATATTCAATACAAGATCTATTAAAACTAATGAAATAAAAAAAATCAAGATCTACTTTGGCTTCACATTTACAAACCATTCAATTAACATTCATGGTGTGTTTTTCACAGTAATACATTAAAAATCAAATACTGACCTTTTGATTGGGCAGTTTCTTGGTCTGCTTGAAGGTCTCTGTCTGTGAAACCCAATAGGTGCGTGCTAACTGGATGTACAGATATCCAATAATCAGTCCTGGAGCCACAATGCTTGTGCAAAACAGGGAGGAGATGTAAACTTTGTAGAAGAGCGGGGATAGGGTGGGCTGACACATGCTCTTATTGCCCACCGTCATCAACTGAATGCTCACGATCATGGGTAAGGTTAGGATCAGAGATGCGGCCCACACCAGCACAGCGATGGCTTTGCGGTAACTTTTGGAGCGTTTGACTGTGTCCAGTGGTTTCAGCACAGCAAAGTAACGCTCAGTGCTCATGATGGTCAGTGTAAAAATACTGGCATGCATGGTCAGGAAGTCCATGCTGATCAAAATCTTACATCCTGCGTTCCCAAAGTACCATCCCCCCAGGAAGTGTGTGCAGACCACAAAGGGGATGGTGAGCAGATATAGCAGGTCCGCTAAAGCTAAGTTGATGATGTAGATGTACATAGAGGCGGCGGTCCTCATGGAGTGGCACATGACCACCAGAGTGTAGATGTTCCCTGAGACACCAATGAGGCACATGATGGACAAGATGGTACCGATGGTGAAGGTGGCTGCAGTGACCTCGTATGCACTGAGGGGGGTGTCGGTAGTATTAGCGTCTCTGTCCACCAGGACTCTCACAGGCTCCATGGATGCAGTGGTCATCTCTGGAAGGGCAGAAGCACATATCAATTGTCAGGGGGACCCAAGACTAGTCAACATTTGACTTTGAACGGAATCAGATTTTTGGGTTAAGATTCCATTAACCTTCAAAACAGTTAATGTTATTTATTTATTTATGCATTTAGCAGACGGTTTTGTCCAAAGCGACTTACAAGATCAAAAAACAAAACAGCACCAAATCACAACAACAGGTTAGGGCCAATGTTAATCTTAACCTTAAACAAAATGTACAAGTTCCTACCCATGAAAAATAAAGTAATAGACTGTGTTTCATGTCAGCCATGTGAATCTGCAGATATTTTTAACAGTTGGCATTTTGGTTTGTGTCTGACCTCAGTATTTTATTTTAAATGTCACAAATACATCTCCTTGATGCAAATTAACTTTATAAATTCAAAGCATCTAATGAAACAACAACAGGGAAATTATGTTGAATGTTCTCTTTTAGAAATGACTTCAACTGACACCCCTGATGTAGGTCAGTTCTAAAAGCTGCCATGAATTTGTGCATTTTTTAACAGAACTATGAAAAATGACCTTAGAAATGTCACAAACACATTCACACAGGGGATTAAATACAAATGAAAGATAATAAATAGATAATATATGAATAAATCTAAAGATTCAACAGTAATGATGGGAAGTGATAGATGCCCATTTAGAGCAGGTTTTTAACAGGTCCTCCCAGTGAAACTGTATGAGTCACAGCTTAACAGACCTTTGATCAACCGGTGCACATCTCAACATGATGTGTACCAGCATGATGTGCATGTGGATGTGTATCCATGTGACCCACTAAAAACACACCTGAGTCACACACCTGCACATAATGTTTTATCCATACTGTACTGATGCACAGAGACAATAAATCTATTGTGCAATATTAAACATGTCTTTAGTTTTGTTTTTCTTAAAAAGGATTCAGTGAGTGGAACTGAGAAAGAAGTGACTGATGCGCACAACTAACAATTGCAATGACACCAGTAGAACCAGTTCTCATACACATGCTGAGTGGTGTCAGTTCTATGTCCATTACACAGCTCAGTCTTTGCCTCAAATATTTTTAAAAAGTGTTTAAATGTGATCACCAGATGGTCTTTATATGCATCAGTTCAAGCAGTTGGTGCAACTTCTAAACAGAAAATTAGTATTCCTCAGTAACAGAGCTCTGACTGAGTTCAATTACAAAAGACAGAAAAATAATTCAGAAAACATGAGGCAGATGCTGCTCCACCCGCATCAGGGATAAAGATCCTCTTCCTACTCCGGTCCCCTCCTGACTATTGCAAGTGTCACATAAACACAGCAGCTTTCACAGCCAATGCACGTCCATATATGAGCACTTTCATGCATCTATTATCCATCTGATACCACGCTGTGCAGATGTGTGTGTGTATGTGTTCAGCGCAGCCTTACCTGACTCCTGAGACACGACAGTTCAATACCCAGCTGCACTTCCATCACCAATGCTCCTCCTCTGTTCGCTCCTCCAAATTGCACACATACTGAGAAAATAATACTCCGTAAGGTGCCCTAACAACTTCTACAGAGCATCTTAGGGTTGGAACATACAGATGCCCCCCCTCACCAAAACAAAAAAACACAACAGCCCAAATGAGTCATCCACATCTACACATCGGCTGTGCAGAATAGAACTGGTCGAAGATCCGTTCAAGGAAAAAACACACACTAACAGCACCTGTAAAAGTTATCTTGTCTGTTAACCCTTTGTGTGCATCCCACCAGCACCCAGAACCTAACAAATGTCAATCTTCTGTGGCATTAGCAGCAAAAAATAAAAAGACTAAATTGTCATAGAAACCGTGAGCGGATGATGACTGAGAAGGGCTACAGCAGGTTCCAGAGAAACAGCTCCTTTGACAGAGAGAGAGAGAGAGAGAGAGAGAGAGAGAGTGGCAGGGGTAATCAGGGAACGGGGTGGGGGTGGGGGTAAGTAGCCTCGCAGCCACTGAGGCACAAGCACTAAAGTGGGAAGGAGAACTACAGTGACTGGCTGAGTAGAAGGTATGCAAGAAATGTGTTATGCCTTCAACCTGTGCCCAGTCGTCCACAAAGGCAGCGAATGGCAACAGATAACGAGCAACACTGGGAATTTGGATGTGTTCACCCTGACACAAACACACACAGCATAAATCAGCTGCCAAAAAGACACACGACACAACACAGTCGTTCCAGAAGGGGAGGGATGGGAATGGGGTTTGTGTTCATTATTGAAAATGGAAAACACTAGGGTCAAAGTCACCTACCGCTGCAGCAATCCACCCAAGCACTGTCATCAGTCATGATCTCCTGCATGGGAGGGGTCGAGGTAACAAGGCTTCAATCGCCTACTGGAGATCACAACATATTCAGGATGGGTCACTGTACCTGATCGCCAAGGTGTGCAGACTGAGGTTTTGAATTGACATCAAATGATTGAAAAAATATCTGAATGGTTCAAACAGTAGAGAAGATAAATCCTGTTTTAGCCTTTATGTAAATGTCCTTGACAAGATGAAAATGACTCCTGGCGTAAAGATGAAACTCAAAAATACTGTAAATTTACAAAATCCAAGGCGTTAAGTTTATTGAATGTTTTCTGTTGTTTTATCAAGTACAAACTTCACTTTTATAAACTATCCATTTCCCAAACCTTCACAGTATGTATGGTCTGGGTCAAATTTGATCCTATCAATTCCCTCATAGTAAGTGTCTCTACCAAATTATGTACACTTCTATATTTATATAAATATAATGTTTCAAAGAACAGGAAGAGCATATTTTTAAAAGTTTTATAACTGGTTTTTGGAGAAAAACATCTTCTATCACACAGTATCATGTTCTTTTTTACATAAATAGAAATATGAAAGCCCTTGTGATTTATATATATATATATTGAAGGTACCCTCTGACTTCTGTTGCTTATGTGCGCCATATACAGGATGTTCACTCAATTGGAGTTTTGAGTTTCCCCTTCAAAAACCAGCAGATGTCTATCTCTGGGAACCTGGGGCATGGGGGAATCTCAAATCAGTGAACTCTTGAACTCTGTCACCACTGTCCCATAAAGAAGTACACACCCACATGGCCTGTATTCAGCTTCAAGATTCCCCAAAATGCTCATTTATCCTTCATTTGATCCGCACCAATAGATCTAAAATCAATCTGAATAGATATGGTTCCAAATTGACCCGAACCAACCTCAGTGTCCAAAAATTTGTGGCACCTGTGGAAAACTATACATTTTAGAAATATTTTCATTTTTGTGTAATTTGGCAAAATTTAGGAAAAGCTATCAAATTTCATGATAAAAGAATGATAGTTAGGGTATTTTTTACTACTGTTGAATGTCAAAACATGTCAATTTGCCCCATCTAGTATGTAAGGGTTAAAACAAAAAACAGCCTGGGAGTATTATGTCCATTGGAGCCGTTAAATCGGGAGGTTCACATTGCAGCGGAGTCTTCTGCAACCACAAGCTGCTCACGACAACGGGTCGTCGATGGCGGCTAAGGATTTGCGGCTAAGCTAAGTGCTTAACCTCTTTGTGCGCCGCTACCATCAATTCTCCTCGCCAATGTCCGCTCCCTGGAATGCCAAATGGACTACCTGACGCTGGACATTAACACCAGGAAGGAGACCAAAAACTGCTGCGTCCTCATTTTGAGCAAGACATGCTTAAACTCATTTGTTCCCGATAACACCGTTAGCTTGGACAGGCTAACGATGCCTCTATATGGATAGAAGTAAGTCCCTCTCTGGGAAGTCTGGAGGAGGGGATTTATGCATTTTTACCAACAATATCTGGTGCAGTAATGCTACTGTCTTCTCCAGTCACTGTTCCGTGGACATAGAGTTTATGATTGTGAGATGTTGACCATTTTACCTCCCTCTGCAGTTTACAACGGTCATTCTAACGGCCCTCTATATGGGTCATGGGCGACCGCCCTAAAACTGTGAAAAATAAATACATTGATAGTGACACATCCTTTTTAGGACGTGTCACTATCAAATTTATCATGAAAACATAGATTTACAGAAAATAATTATTTTTCACAGTTTTAGGGCGGTCACCCCAGATGATATCCGAAAGTGTCCACATGACAATGACCCATATACCACCAAGTGTTAATACCAAGTTAGCACTAAGTACCCTTTGCAATGCCATCAATGACCTGCAATGTTCACACCTGGATGGATTTTTTATCGTTGCTGAGGATTTTAACCACGCCAACATGAAGACAGTACTGCCCAGTTTCCACCAATATGTGAACTTTGCAATCAGGGGAGATAACATACTGGACCCAGCATATACCAACGTCAAAGGAACTTTTCATGCTGTTCCATGACCACATTTAGGCTCTTCAGACCACCTCTCAGTCCTGCTGATTCCATCGTACCGGCCCCTGCTCATCAGAGAGAAACCTGCTGTGAGGAGGGTGAGAGTCTGGCCTGACCGAGCCATGGCTGCATTCCAAGGCTGCTTTGAATGCACCAACTGCGACATGTTCAGAGACGCTGCAACGGACGGTCAGCACATGGATGTGGAGGAGTACGCCACATCTGTGTCTGACTACATCCAGTGGTGAATGGACCAGGTCACTACGACAAAGACTTTTACCACACGGGCAAACCAGAAACTTTGGATGAATAAGGAGGTGCGTCTGAGTCTGAAGGAACATAACGCCACCATCAAATATGGTGACGCGGTGGCTCTGAGGTCAGCGAGAGCCAATCTGAACTGGGCCATCAGGGTGGCAAAACGGGCCTACAGTCATAAGATCTATTCACATCAGCTTCCTCTATGCCCTGAATGACTTTTACGGACGATTTAAGGACGTGAACATCACGCTGGCAAGGAAATCCACTCCCCACCCCTATGATCAGGTCCTCAGGCTCGAAGCCACTGCTGTGCAGAGAGCTCTGAGCAGAGTCAATGCGTGGAAAGCTGCAGGCCCTGACAACATTCCTGGACGTCTGAACAAGGAGTTTGTTGACCAGCTGGCCCAGGTATTCACGGACATCTTCAACACTTCACTGAACCAGGCTGTCATTCCATCAAGCTACAAGTCAGCCTCCATCATATGCCTTAATGACATTTCGTCCCATTGCACTAACATTAACCATCATGAAGTGCTTCGAGTGGGTGGTTAAGGATCATATCATGACTGTGTTGCACCATCATTTTACCCGTTCCAGTTTGCGTACCAACCCAACCACTTCACTGAGGATGCCGTCTCGTCTGCTCTCCACATGAGCCTGGAGCACCTGGAGGGTAAGAACACCCATGTGAGGATGCTGTTCCTGGACTTCAGCTCAGCGTTCAACACCATCATCCCCCAGGATCTGGTGAGCACACTGGGCCGCCTGGGGCTAAACACTGGGGCTAAACACACCCCTGTGTAACTGGCTGTTAGACTTCCTGACCAACATAACCCAGTATGTTCGAGTGGGAAACAACACCTCCAAAGTCATCACCTTGAACACCGGCTCCCCCCAGGGCTGCATCCTGAGCCCCCTGCTGTTCACCTTGATGACTCATGACTGTTGTCCCAGGTTCAATACCAACCACATAGTAAAGTATGCGGACGATACCACAGTTGTGGGTCTCATTCGGGACGACAACGACCCAGCCTACAGGGAGCAGGTGCAACCCCTGGTCGACTGGTGTAAAAGAAACAACCCGCTCCTGAACATCGATAAGACTAAGCAGATTATCGTTGACTTCAGGAGATCTTGGCCCAGTCACCCCCCACTCTACTATATCAATGACACTGCGGTGGAGGTTGTCAGTAGCACCAGGTTCCTGGGGACGCACATCACTGACAACCTCGACTGGTCCCTTCACACGGCCTCTTTGGTGAAGAAGCCCCAGCAGCGCCTGCACTTCCTGTGGCGGATGAGAAGGGCGTCCCTCCCCTCTCCCAACCTCGCTACCTTCTACAGAGGCACCACTGAAGGTCTGATGACCTACTGCATCTCCGTCTGGTCCGGGAGCTGTAAGGCCTTAGACTGGAAACCTCTGAGGAGAGTGGTGAGGGCTGCGGAGAAATTCACTGGGACTCCTCTCCCCCCCATCCAGGACATTGCTCACAAACACTGCTTAGCTAGAGCTCACCACATATACTCTGACCCCACCCATCCCCATCATGGACTGTTCTGTCTGTTGGCGTCGGGTTGGAGGCTGTGCCGCATTCGCTGTAGAACTGCCAGGTTCAGTGACAACTGTACTTGACTTCACGTGCAATGTTTACACTGTTAATAGTACTGTTTACACTGATGTGTGGCATTTGCACTGTTGATAGTACTGTTTACACTGATGTGTAATATTTTCAGTTTATAGTACCATTTACCATTCATCATTCATTCATCTTCCAAACCCGCTTTATCCTTTGCAGGGTCGGGGGTTCACTGGAGCCTATCTCAGCTACTCAAGGGTGAAGGCGGGGGGGGGTCGGACCCTGAACAAGTCGCAAGCTCATTGCAGGGTCATAAATAGACATCAAACCAGACATCTTGGTTTATTTGACCAAGATGGCGCCCTCCTAGTGGTTGCTGTTACAGCAGGCAACCTGCTCTACCATCTTTACCTTGATGTGTAATATTTACACTGTTTATAGTACTGTTTTACATTGTGTGCAATATTGCACTGTCCATCTTATTTATTC
>JAPTHA010000012.1:3142707-3163123 GCA_029814585.1 Gymnapogon annona | reverse complement strand
GGGGGGCGTGGCCTGGTGGTGAACAAATGTGATTGTTGTGTGATGTAATGTAATGTTGTCTAATGAAAAATAAAAAAATAAAATATAAAAAAAGTAAAGAACATGAAATAAAGACAATAACATAATAATAAATGATGATAAATCACTTAAGAAAGGTTAAAATACAGAGAAAAAAGTCATTTAGGAACTGATATATAAGTAGTACTTAGAGTTTATGAGTCAAATGATTGGGAAGTGCATACACTCACTTGTCCTTGAAGAAGCGACGGAAACCAAAGGCCACCAGCTTGAAGACTGATTCCAGGACAAAGATGAGGGTGAAGATGTAATTGCAGATCTTCAGAGCTTCATCCAGCTCCTGAGGGTGTTGAGCAGAGACAGAGCTAAAGGGTTAAATGTGAACAAGTCTCTCACCCCACTGTTAGATCTGACTATATTCAGCTGAACAATTTCTCTGGATTGAAATTTGCTGAATCATTAAAATGCCTGACCTCATTCTATTACTGTTTATTTCCTTTTTCAAAGAGGAAAACAGATAGTGAATTACACCCAACGCTTATGATACTGGAATGTTCTTCAGTATGAGTCTGAATGAAAAACTAGAGGAAGTTATATCATAAAATCTGCCCTCTTCCTTGACCAGAATTAGCTCTTCCATTAATAGAACGCTCACACCACCCTCCTCTACTTCCGCCTTATTCTCTATGAAAAGACCATTAGAATTAAAGAGGCAATTTTTTGTTTTCAGAATTCATCAACATGTAAAAATCGACCTTTAGCAAAGTGACAGTCAGAGGTAAGCTGGCTATAGGTAATGTGGCAAAGTTCTCTCTGATGAACCCAGATGGACCCAACTGGACCCAGATGGACTCTATGCAACATCTGGGTTGTGCTTTCACTTGCTGCAGTCGATACCAATTAACCACCTTCTATTCCAGACAAGTATATCCTGTATATCCTAAGATTTTCCTGTACATGTAAAGTCATTTACATTCAATTCATGTTTCCTTTTCGTCCATTTTCAATACCAGTCATACTTGTGTCTGGTGTATAGAGTCAGATGGACACCATCGTTGGTGCTGTGATGTTGGTTAATAGTAGATAATCCCTCAGTGGTGGTTGAATGGTGATGGTGCTGCTTCATCTTCTATTCTCATTTTAAGTCTTCTCCCACTTGTTTTATTCCTTTTTTTTTTCCTTTAACCCCAGTACATGTATTTTTTCAAACCAACCTTGTTTTTTCATTCGTATTGCTCCTCAAAATAGAACTCTTTAATATTATTCTCCATGTTTTTGGTTCATTGGATAGAATATAAATGCATAGCCATTCAAAACTTTAGAGAAGTACAGTATAAGCCTTCAGGTATTTGTTAAATGCTGGAAATTTTTTTGCAAAGAGTGGTTTTTATTTACTTTTGACAAACAACCTCAAGCTTAATTTACAATATATAAGGCTTTTTAATTTTATGATAAATGTGTTTTCGTGGAAATTGTAATTCATCCAGATCAAAGGTATCTTTGGGAAATGGAATCATGTGAACTGATAAGACCAAGTTTTGTCCTGGAAAAGACAAGACAAAATCCAGTCCAGATGACCTGATTCAATTGCCCAGAGATATTGGTGTTAAACTTCTTAATGTTAGTTTTAGGATGGAATTAAATTACATTAAATTTGATTAAATATATAGAAAAACTTTTTTTTAATATCTTAAATGTAATTTTTTCACATTTCACACAGGAGAGATTGGAACCTTTGTTGCGCAGTATTTGGCAACCAAGCCACATGTTTGACACCCCTGATTTAATCCAACCCCAAATGTCTTGGAGTTGAGATGCAGGAAGGTGTAAATTCTTGCTTGGCATTGCTGCCTGTTGCACCTCCTCCAGTTCTCTGGGTCAGCCCATTGGCGCTGCAAGGGCTCCCTGGGGCCCCAAGCAACAACCACTGACTACACAGTGCATACACAGAAGTAGGACAACAACATCACATTCTTGCAAAAAGTCAATAATTTCGAATATCCTTGGCTGCTTGGTCATTTAAAAACACTCATTTTATTAAAAACAAAAAAATATAGCCCAGGATTACATTTTGGATGCAGGGAGTGGTACAGTGAAAACCCACTCCGCTATTCAAGTGTATTATTTAACATTACAGGATGAGTCCTCTTTGTTAGGAAGTTATTTGCACATTTACTGCACCTCCACGATACGGCTTTGCGGAAAAACACAAAGAAGAAATAACACACCTTCAAAATTAAATCACAAGGCAAAGGAATCACCTGTCGTTAACAAGTTAGTTACAGTTAGTCATATAGCAGATCAGAGAGAGAGAGTCAGGCACACTTAAAACTACAGTTATTCACCGCAATCTATTCTCCTCTTCCTCCTTTTTTTCATATCCAGACAAATAACTTATCTTAATTTTGTCAAGGAGCACTCAGATTTGTTTATGATGATGAGTAGCTCTGTGTCACTCTGACAGATCGAGACAGATAGTGGAGGAGCAGTTTGTAGTAACCGTGCTGAATAGTAAGCTTATTCCCTGTGTCAAATCCATTGGCCCTCTCAGGGATCCTCCTGGCTAGGGGGCCCCAAGCAGCTGCCAGCCTTGTCTGATGGAAAGCTACAGCTCTGGGTTGGCTACAAGGTCAGCTGCAGGGTCATCAGCCAGGAACTACCTTTAACAGATGTTTCACCCCTTTAGTCCTGTAACATGTCATGGTGGTGTAGCAGTGAGAGGGACATCTTCCTATCACCCCCTGCAGTTGGTAGCTGTTTCCCCCTGTGGTTATTGGGGCAAGGTGTTCTTCCCCCAACACTTGTCCCTCCTTCTTGGCCTATTGTATCTTAGCCCTCCCCCTCCCCCTTCTGTGACAAAGTTGGTGGGATCTGCTGAAGGTAGATTTTTTTGTTGCCCTTACAGCATCCTTCCAACACTTCCACCAGCTTCCTCTGGACCTGATAATGAGACCACCTGTAACATCCCTGGTAGAGCAGTCTGACAAAATGTGCAAAAGGCTTGCATTAAGAGCTGGGAAGTGTGAAGAAGTGGGAAGAATTGTGGCCCCATCCTAGCCCTTGTTTTCCTTGGTCTCTGCCAACGATCTCTCTGTGGTGCAGCCTCTTCACACCTTGGTCAACATTGGCTTGGGAATTCCACTTTTGGCCAGTGGGAACCTTGGCATTGGCTTTCCTCACTGCCCAGCAAGTGGACTCTCCTCCAATATGACTAAAGAATCAATAACCTCCAGTGGATGTAGTGGACTTGAACGTTGTAAATCACAAAGAGGAAGGGAACCTTTATTCATGGTAGAGACATTTGAAACTCCATGAATGGTAGAAATTTACAAAGCTCTTTCTATCATGATGATCATAATGGAAATGTGATCATGAATATTATATTTCACTAGGATTTCATTCAGACGGTTAACCTTTTGACACCGTTATATGTGACATTCTCTTTTGTTGAAATGTATTCATTTCAACAAATATATTCATTTCACCTAAAAATGTTCCACCAAATCATTTATTTGTTTGAATCTTGTGCCAAAATGGCTGTAATCCATTTACAGAATCACAAAAATAGTCTTTTATCACAGCCACACATATTTCCAATGTCTGAATTAAACATGGGGCGACAGCTTCTGTCCTGAAAATTGGCCACAGGAACATAAGTTGATGCAAAGACCAACTAACCCTAGTCCACACATACTAACGAATCCTAATTTGACTCCAGCAGAGACTATCTAACACCAACAAGACTAACTAACCCTAACCTACAGAGACTAACAATTACCTACAGAGACCAAAAAAACTCTAATTTACAGAGACTAACTAATCCTACTCCACCTTTCACTAAGGGGCTTGTACCGTGTCGTGCTACCATTCCCTTCATATTGATATTTCCTGACATCTGGTAGCTAAAGACATTATACTGAAACGATGTGTGCACTAGACATAAAGGATGTAATAAAGCCAAGATAACATTGTCCAACCCCCCATTCAGTGACGTACGGTGAAGTTGTCGGCTGGTGAGGCACAGACTTCATCACAATCAGTTTACAAACATGTGAATCTATAGAGTAGCTTATTCAGTATTTGATTAACGGGTTACGTTTAAAAACTTGCCTCAGCTTTTATCACATACAAACCGAAGCACACAAAAAAAGCACACACACACACACACAAATTACAATGGTCAGTGGACCAAATATTTTTTACGCCCCTGAATGGTTTAATGTGTGACAATATTAATGTGTGACAATATTTTCACAGACAAGTGTTCACCTACTTCTTCATTTGGCACAAGTTGTGGCGGGTAAATACAACAAAATAAAATGATACGGAAACCGAAGCAGAATCTGGACACACATTAAGAATGAGTCATTGAGAGATGCAGCAGAGAGGAGTCGGTAGATTTTCAAAATAAAGCATCGTTCAGCCTACGGAGGGAAAACTCAACAGGATGTGTGCACTTGACTCGCTAACTCTAGCTTAGTGTCACTGACTGAACTGGAGTCACCAACGCTCCCTACCATAAGGCAGGAGAACTGCATGCCTCACATAATGCCTTAAATGGCCATTTTAATCTTGCTGCTCAGCACGAGAAACATGTTACATACGTACAGTTGTTAAAAAAATCAGCTAAACTATGGAAATTTAGTTCATATAGCAGATGTGTTTCAACATTTTAATAGTGACGTTACAGAGAGACAGCGATATGGACATTACAGTCAGCAGACTGATTGCGCAATCCCAGGTGAAGTCGAGCCGGCTGCTGCCTCACTGTGCGTCTCTCTGCAGCATTTGATTTGTAAACAAGAAAATTCACCGATTTGGATTTCATTTGATTTGTAAAAATGTGTCTAAAATGGGCGAAGTTAAATGAAAAATAAACGTATAGTACAAATTACTGGTTAAATATAACCATTTATTTCTTTTTTCTTTTCATGATGACAGGTGAGGCCATGCCTCACTTGCCTCCCCCTGACTGCATGTCACTGCCCCCATGGTATCTGACCTTGGGCTGCTGGTAGTGCTCCATGGACATGGTGATGACGTTGAGTCCTATGACGATGGTGATGAACAGGTCCAGGTAGTGGCTGGTGCACATCTTGTGGATGAGCAGGCGGGTTGGGGAATAATCGGAGTAGTAGGGCTTACTCTGAGCTTCTGTTGGAAGTTGGAAGTAGCGGGGGGGGGGAGAGGGAGTCAGGGTAGGGGTGCAGGGAACAGGGTAAGGTGGAGGGGTGGGTGCGGGGTCAAAAAAGTGAGATAGAACATACTGAACTGAGATAATGCACAGTAGATCTGCAATGACCAGGAACCATCTGAGCTGTTATAAAAAAAAAAGTATTAATGAACACCTGAGGTCAACACATAGAACAAGTAGAACCTGACTGATGTCAGAGATATTCTGGTATCAGTGATTTATGATTCATCCAAAGGATGCATTAGAACGGAAGGTTATTATTTAAAGTATTCTTTCTGATAGTAAAGTGTCACATGTTGGAAGGAAAAGCCGCCTTGTGTGTGTGTATACTGTATATGTGTGTAAGAGCAGCAGTCAACACTGGAGCTCAGACATCCAGCATCATTCAGGCTCTATTAACGGATACACAGTAAGTACAAAAAATATGGAAAGAAAGACATGAAGAGACTTTAATGAAGCTGGGCCAATCAGATCACGGATGGAGAATGTCACCTTCAATCAAATCAAAGCCTCTGATCAACACTCGTTTAAATGAGGGTCCCCTAAGTGTATGTGGGAAGACCACAGTTCCACATGTTTAGAGCCTTTACATCCGAGCATTAGGAACCAGCCCATTCCTTCTTATCTCTTCACTTCCTTCTTTGACGGACAGATGTTTTCCATAGTCATCCATCACTTGGATCCCTCCATCTGTTAGGATGGAGGGATGTGGTGGGAGTTCAGATGAGGAGAAGAGAGGAGGCTCCACAACTTATCGCCCCTCATCAGCGACGGAGACGGAGCAGGAACGCAAGCCGTGGACACACTGTCAAACAGATGCCACTTTGGGTGTTGGAGATCTGAGTCTCAGCCCAATTAACCCCAGCGTGCCGGCTGTGCACAACATCGCGCCTCAATGGGTGTGAATGTCTTTGTGCACTTCAAAATGTGTTTTTCCCCCAACTCCACTCATATATCAGGAACCTGGATCGCAGAGCTGAGTAAGCAGAGAACATCTACACAGTAAATCTAGGTATCCATCCACTGAACTAAGTATCGACCTATTTACGTCTGTTGGAATTCAGATTCATCTCCTGAGGTAAAACCCAGCAGGTGAACATCTTCTATAACGACTACACCATATTTACATTCAGCCCAATATAGGCCAGAATGACAAACTACTGCAGAGTAACATGGGACTGCATTTACAAAGACAGATGGAAGTGGTCTGATCTGCAGGTGATCTACTACAAAGGTACATACTGTATGTATACACAAATTCTTCATGATGAGGCACTCCCATGAACACACTGGCATGAACATCACAGTTTAGAACCTATCACCTGATCAACAAACTTGTTTGAAAGGGGGATAGTGGGGTGTAGGGGCTTTTCTCTACGCTCCCTATGCAAAAAAAAAAATACACCAGTATGGCATCACCACAGTTAAGAAAAGGAGAACCTTCAAGTTCACCACAGAGTTTGCAGAGAGAGTTTGGAGGTGGATTTGGATAAAGATGTTCATGAAGTGGGACGATGCTGCTGGGACCCAAGTCGGGACTTGGTCAACCCTGGCTATGTGACCTGATATTATGGGACCCCAAACACTCAATGACCTCAGGACACATCACTGATGATACATCCCAGTGCATCCAGTGATGTATCTGTACACCACGGATACATGATATATGATAATATAGATATATGACCTACAGTCCCAAAAACAGGGTTGTACAGGGTCATACAGGGTTAGGGGTGAATTGGTACGGTTAGAGTCATATATGTATATAGTTAGGAGATGGTGGTTAGGGTTATACAGGGTTAGGGTTCAGGTCTGTAATAAGTTGACAAACTGTTCTCTGCAGTATTCAGTTTCATTGTTGCTCTGGTGATTACACTCACAGCTGCTGAGCTGTGCAGACGTCTGGTGTCAAGTGCCTTCATTTTAATTATTCGATATTCATGATCATGGTCCCCTCTGCCAAGCACTAAAAGTCCCCCTGCTGCTAATTATTGATAGTGACACCATGGGAGATAAGCCTGAATGCTGTGGTACTGACTGAACCTTGGGGAGGCCCATGTTGGAGTTGGAGTCCGGATGGAGTCCAATCATGTTTATGGTCTAATCTAATGACACTGGCTTCACCACTTCACCCCTTTTGACCCGGAAATCATCTCCACCACCTCTTCCTCCTCACATCTCACACACATCTTCCTCTTCCATCACTACCTCCTCCTCTTCTTCCTCCTCCACCTCCTCAGTCTTCCTTCTTTAGTGATTTTTTTCTTCTTTAGTTTGTTCTATGCATCACAGCCACAGGGACTGTGCTTGAAGGCAGAAGTTCACTAGTTAGTAAGTATTGCCCTGATTATTATGCACGGAGCAGAAATGACAAGAACTAGTCAGAGACTACAGGATTAAAGAAGACAAGAGAAAGTAAGAACCTGCGGTATACATCTCAGTCCCTTCGCTCTCGAGAGGAGGATAGGACCAGGAACAGAAGGGAAAAGGTTTCGGACATCTGCCCTGAGAGTCCCACTGCTCTGTTGTCATCCTCAGAGACCAGACAAGAGCTTCTTTTAATGAGGAATGGACTTTAAAGTTGAGTCAGAGTGGTGACAGTGCAACCTTTACCTTGATTCTTTCATTTTTTTAAAACTAAAGGTGGAGAATCATGGTATTGTAACCCCACCCACCATCCAACCCACATTAAGGATTTCTTTTCCTCCTCTCTCCTTTGATGAAGCAGGTGGAGCCTCCTCTCCTGAGTCTGAAAACAGTAAAAAAGGTAAGAAAATGGCAATGGACACACAGAGGTCAGAGCTGAGGAACCTGTGTTGTGCAGGCCATGAGTCCTCCATCAGGTGAACACAGACCTTCAAACATTCAGGTCAGTGGCCTGTTGGGGATATAGATGTGTGTTGACATGTTCAGTAAACATTTAAACTGGAGCTGAAAGGCCGGTGGTTTCACACAATGACATCAGTTGAATATATGCGTTTAAAGATGACTATGAAATTACAACTAAAACACATACATTAGTTTACTTCACAGGTATTTTCCACAGATGAATCTTGTGCAGTTGCATAATTTTGACATTTTGAGAGCTTCAGCTGCTTGGATAGGTGAGGTAATGAGGGATTGATCATATTAGAATCAACAACTCAATATCAAACAGATTCTCAACATTTTTGGAAAACCAATGGTATAAACATGGCAGTGAGCCCATTTACAAGACTATTTAAAAAGCACATATAATCTTATTACTGGGAGTCACCAGGAAATGGTTATGATTAGTTATCATGTGTTGACAGGTGCTTGAAAATGCCAACGTGATCACTTGAAAAATATAATAATTCCAAAATTCAAATAAATATCTGATTTTTACTATTTAGTACACCGTTTCTTGAATCTAAAACACTCTCTAGCATTAGACTGTATATTCAAGAAGACACCATCAATCCTGACTGTCTCTGAAACCATTACAGCAAATCTTTAGGAGCTCTATAACGGTATACCCACAAAGAATTTTGAAGAGCAAACAGCTCCATTTTTGCCAACATTAATTCCAGAATGATAACTTGCATGTAGCCAATAACAAATTTTGGAGTTATAGAAAGTAACTGAGTTCATTTACAACCTGCTGAGGTTGTAAATGTGAACATAAACTTGGAAATAAGTTTATGTAAGTGTAGAAGAAACACAACTGATGAACTTCTCTTCTTCTGAGGCAATCATAGTTGACTTTAAAGAGTCATTTCTAAATTATGATCAATACCTTTTATTTCTACATGACATGTATGTAGTGCATTGGATTGTAATCACACAGAGCCTGATTTCAACTGCAGAGGGGTGTGACCAAATGTGGCTTCAGCTCATTTCCAAATGTTCCAGTTGATGTATTGAGTTCATTAGAGGACATCTAAGACCCCAACAGGATATCTGTCCAAAGTCCAACACAAAGAGGAAAAACATTGTTAGGACATATATATTCCCAGTCCAAAAAACAACCTCCAGACCACTTGTTCCACTTAAAAGACCTTCACCCCCTACTCTGTGGATAACTCACCTTTATATATATGTGTGTGTGTGTGTGTGTGTGTGTGTGTGTGTGTTGGGAGGGTTAAGGGCAGGACAGAGAACTGGGTCTGGGAGTTGCTTTTGGATGCGGCCACTCTCAAAAACATAGTCCTTACATTTCCGAGGCGGTCTTTGTTGGGAAATACAGACACAGAGAGAGGGTCCTTAGTGAGCACAGAACACCACGCACTATGGCTTATTCTGTGACCATGTTGGAGTATGGGTCTGGAACACAGTGAAGCTACCGTGGGGATTATGTGAGAGTGTATCTGCTGTGGGTTGTGAAGTACAAAAGATGCTGTGCCAGCTGTGCCAATGAACCAAGATTCTGACAACAACAGCAGACGCAACTAGGACTGAGACTCATGGCGGCAGTCGCTGTTCATCTGCGCTGTGGGTCTGGGGGCATACTGATGATGCGAATACTGGGGTGGAGGTGTGGTTTGAGATGGAAATGGATGACGTGTTGACTGAAAAACATGGAAGGTGTGATAAAATAGAATGATGAAGGCGTGGGCTACAAAAGCAGCAACAGTGCATTTAAGGGAAGTGTGATTGAAACGTCTGTCTGTTCACATGTAAAGTTTCTGAGAGGGTGCAGCGGCTGCTTTTATGGCAACGTCCTTCATGGTGGATGACTCAGTAGTAAACCTTGAGACTCAGTGTCTGCCTTCAATTTCAAGGATGAAGATGAAGTGTCGAATTTCAATATCCGGCAAACACTGAGTCTAAAAAAACAAACAGAAACAGTTACAGGAGAAACAACCAACAGGACCATTGAATTAGAAGTCCTGAATGCTCTGCTGCACTGGTTGGAAAAGACTGAAAACAGGCAACAGGTAAAGAGAACGGACAAAGTAGAAAAAGAAAAAAAAATTACAATAAAAACACCAAATGAATTAAAGTGGAGGACGGGGGAAGAAGGGGGTGAGAAAGGAGCAGCAGAGCAAACAGAGGAATCCAAAAGAAAAGAGGCAAAGAAATCAGACAAAACATGACATCATTCAAAATGACAGGGCATGGGTACATACACATATACACACCCACACACTGATAAACACGCACGGTCGCGCACACACATCCACACACTGTTCTGGTTCAAGAGGTAGACTGACACACCTCTTTCTGAGTCATACTTGAGCAGGATGGACCAATTGAAATGGACTGAATGGTGAAGCGACTTGAACGGCGTGAGTGAGGGCGGAGTCACAGTGATGTTACAGACCAATGTGTAAGCTTCATTAACGACAGAATGATACAGCGCTTTTACGGTTCAGCCTTCTGTTTGAGCCCGATTACATCTGGATTCACAACAGGCCCCTTCTGCCCCTCTAACCAAATACACAGGTCGGTTTGATCTGGATCACCCTGATCCATGCACTTTATTTCACATACAGAACCTACGTCTATGACCACAACCTCCAAAACCAGGAAACACAAGGGGAAAAAGAAATCCAACCTCTGAGACAATGTTACCGGTGGACAATGAGTCCATGACTAGTCTTAATATCAGAGAAACAAATGGAACATCCATCCCATAGTTTTGCAAAATTCTACTGAAATTAAGGACAAAGAAACCAGCAAAGATATAATTCAGCTGCTCAGCAAACCCCTTTATAAAAATAAGAAAATTTAACTCATTATTGGATTCAAACATCTTATTTCAAGTAGAATTATCTTGCATTGCAGTCAGAAATTTGCACTACATCAAGTTTTCTTCAAACAAAGATGTAATGGCTCAATAAATGCATTTGTGTAAAAGTAAAATGGCATCAAACAAGTCAAAAAAAATTGTACAATTGGTTCTGTTTGTAGAAAAATAACTGTTCATCACAGATCCCCAAGAATGGAGTTGATTTAGTTCCTTCACTGGAGACTATAGATAATCTACCAAATCTACTTAAGAAAACACAACCTTTTCAGCTTCAGGCAGGTGTTTGTAGGAGTTTTTGTTAACACATTTCTGCTATGAATTAGATCTATTTTATATTTTACAGGATCTGAAGATTATATGGGGATGATTTCAGATGAGTTACACTTTCAAAGAAAACAAAGCAGTACTACATTAATCCTTTCGTGCATTACTTATTATAACCTGCTTCAAGATTGTTTGTCAACTTTGACATTAAGACTCATTCATATAAGGTAAAACATCCTTAAAATAGCTGTCACTGTAGTGACCATCATGCATGAAAGACATGCATACAAGACATACATAAAAGTTCCAGTTCCTGGAGTTAACCCATCAAACAGTTCAGCTCCTTCCATTAGATCAATACAACAGTGACTCATACGTTTCAGCTCTGACAGGTTATTTAACCCTTTCACTGATGCAGTACCTTCTCCTTATATCTTTAAATGTGCATGGTTTGATAGAAGCAGAAAGACTAAATAGTATAAGTATGTGGTCTGTGGAGTCCACATGCCATCCCCTAGTCCAGAGGGAATTACCCATCCTAGTGCCTACAGTATACGATATACAGTACATTACAAGCACAGTACAAGTAAATTATATATTTAAGATGTGCAGTGAAATGTATGCATATATTAGTGACACTGATTAGTGACACTGTGTGTGCAAGACACCTGCTGTTACACAAACCCGCTGGTATACACTCCTAGTGGTACACACACCTGCTGCTACACACACCTACAGGTACACACATCTGCTGATGCACACATCTGCAGGTATACACAACTGCATTTACACAAACCTGTACGCAACACCGTGAGCCTAGTTTTCCCATACTCCTCTACTTCTAGCACCACCACTCCTGTATATTACTACCCTTCTCTCTGGAACTGATTTCAATTCCACTCTCTCATATGGCTCATCTCCCTAAAGGACAGGTATTATTAATTACATCTCTACAATAGAAGGAAGAAAGAAAGAAAGAACAGAGGTCCATGTGGAACTGGTTTTCGATATGTGTGTGTTGGCTCTGACCCAGATACAGTTGAGGATTAGCTGCTGCTGCTGGTGTGCACTCATACTGTATGTGTGTGCATTCAACCATATGCATGCAGACTTAGAAGAGAATGGAAGAATACTTCCAGTCTATTCCTGGACTTGAAAAAGTTGTGGTAACTTGCATTTGAATCCGTTAAGAATGGGATAATGTAATGGTACTTTGAAAATCAATGCAGGTAATTCTCTTGTGCTATTTTCAGGTCACCTCTCCGGGACTTGCCGAGGCTGCCACTGTAATGGACATAGTTTGGAGCATCCTCAAACAAGCTATAAGGAATTATCTGGCACTAAAAGTTACCTGGTGTGGGTTAAATGGAAAGGTGGCATTTGAAAGGTTCCATCTAAAAGCAATAATAGTTGGTAAGTTTTATGACTGCATTAAAACTTTTAATTAGGCATTCCGAGGTTCCAGTACATTTAGTAAGTCTGTTTGTTTTATCTTTGTGTATATGCTATCACTTTAAGATGCTGTTGGAAGAAATCTCACTTCCTCTGCAGGCACCAATAGTGAGACTGCACAAGCATCAAATGTGGTTTTATTGGTCTAGGGACAGGGACGGTGGGAGGAAGAAACACCAGCCATGTCCCAGCCAGCCAAGACCCTGCCAGGAGCAAACAGATAAGGCTGTATATGTGTTCTATAATATTTTCTATAATATGTTCTATCATACAACAGTTAACTACTTCACTTTCAGAAACTAATTTGTCTGCACAAATCAAACATGTGAGTATGACAGTGTGACGTGATTTTTTATTTGTAGATTGTTGTTGTGTTTTAGTTTTTAGTTTTCTACTAATTCTCTGTTTTCGAGCCATGGGGTGGTGGGTGGTTATGGCATTATGGCCTCACTTTGGGTCAGGTCTGGCTTATTTTTGGCCGGATTGTGGGGATTTGGGGCTTTTCTGGGACAATTACAGCTATGTTTTCGAAGTACACAAATACATTTTGGGTGACTTTTGGCTTCCCTTTGTTTTGTAATTTTTTTTTCTATTTTTCATTAGACAACAACATTACATTACATCACACAACAATCACATTTGTTCATCATCAGGCCACGCCCCCCACCCACATTAACAAGGCCAGGGCGTGGCTGCCTTTGTTTTGATTTTGGCATTTACCCAGATGGCAAAGATTTTGGCAGTGTTTTAGTATTTTGCATTTTTGGCTCCCTTTTGGGATTACAAAAGCCTTGACTGTGGGTATGATTACGGTTAAGCATAATAGATAAGGAAGGGGAGGGGATTGTATCAATATTATAGCAAGCCAGAACATTGAGTAAAAGAGTGGGAGATTGTGATTTCATATATGGAAGTGTTTTGGGTTTGTTTTGGCATATTTCTGTAAAGCCAAAACACTGTGCAAAAGGAGGGAATTTCTAGAAGAGAGCTCCATTTTCAAAGAGTGATCAGCACAGAGGAATGTACATATTCAAATATTATAAATGCATATTTAGTTAAGGTTAATTCTAAGATCAGATTTGCTTTCGCTGCTTCGTTAAAATAAACAAGGTTAACAGTTTCAGGTAACTATTATCATACTGTAACTCTAACTGTAGGCTGTGTGATAACTAGCTAACAAACTTGTGAAACAGGCAGCTAAAGTCGATTTGATTTAAGTACATTAGTAGTATTATAATACTGAATGTTTAATTGAAAGCATGAGCATTGCTAGCTTGCGAGGTAGCATAATTTCAATATTAATGTTAATGAGAATTGAACAGGCATGCTTGCTACTCATTCATTTCTCCACTAGACATAGACAAACAGACACATACAGAGACAGACACACAGAGAGACAGACACACGCAGACCAACACACAGACAAAAGAATTATATTAAATCTAACATATATCTTGCTTGATTCTCTCATATTCATCATTGCTGCATGAGGTGCTGGTGAATCAGTCACGTAGTGATTTCAAAAAGGACTTTCCAAGTTGCATTTGATTCTTTACGGTAGTGTCATTGTACTTTGAAAATCAATGCAGGTAATTCTCTTGTAGTATTTTCAGGTCACCTCACTGCACTTGCTGGAGGTTCCAGTGTAAAGGTGTCGACACGTTTTGGGGCATCCTCAAACAAGTCCTAAGAAAAGATCGGACCAAAAAGTTACTTGGTGTGGCTTAAATGGGAACATGGCCTTTGAAAGGTTCCATCTTGAAGCAGTGGGGGTTGGTAAGTTTTATAACTGTATTAAAACGTTTAATTTGGCATTCTGAGGTTGCAGTAAGATATAGTAAGTATATTTGTTTTGTCTTTGTGCATGTGCTATGACTTTTAGATGCTGCCAGAAGAAATACTACCTGCTCTGCAGCCACCATTACTAATATTGTTCGCGCAATCAAGAGATGGTTTTACAGGGCTGGGGACAGGAACGGTGGGAGAAAAATGCACTAGCCATACGGGACCCAATTAGGACCCACCCATGACCTCACCAGGACCCAGACAGCAGCACAGTAATAACAGTTTACATATGTTCCATGATATTTTCCATATGTTCTACTATACAATGTATTTTACGTGCTTTGTAAAATAATTTGTGCCTTTGTATTTCTGGTAGTACAGTATAATGTAATTTTGTATTTGAATACAGCTTGTTGTATTTAGTTTTTGAATTATTGCTGGTTCTGTTGTTGATCCATTAATAAAAACATTAAATAATTGAAATTTGCCAATTTTTTTTTTTTTTTGGTGGGGCTGCAGGGTTGGAGGAGGAGAAGCAGGGGGTTAGGTTTGGTTCATTTTTTGCTGGATTGTGGCATTTTGGTGCTCTTCTAGGACAATTATGGCTATATTTTGGGAGACCAAAATTAGTTTTCCGGGGGGGCTTTGGCTCTCTTTGGCTTGCCAAATATGGGAAAAATCCACCCTAATCCAGCCAGAATATTGCCAAAATGGCAAGCCAGATTTGGGCCAAATGTGAGCTAAAATGATTTTACTACCTGGGTAAGGTTTGACCAAATTTAAGACAAAATGATGATGAGGTTGTGTCCAATTGGACATCTGAGTAACAACATCATTTTGGCTTAAATTTGGCTTAAAAATGTCCAATGCATTGTACATCTGGATCATTTTATTGTCTGATATGAACATTTTCAGTAAGAAAGTTTTTTTTTTGGCCTGTTTAGGGAATGTTGCGCTACGACGCTTTATACTGTAACACACAAGCATACCGGAAGTTGCTGACTTGTTTACATTAAGCCTGACAACGCTAATAGAAGACGTTCATGACATGTTTGATTATTGTCACTTCACTGTTACAACCCATTAAAGCATGTGAACAAATATAATATTGCTCTTATTTCTAATCAAACATCCAGATTAGATCAAACGGAGATGATCGCCGACATCCGACGTGAATGCAGATGAAGAGTGAGCTAAAGACAAGTGTTGACGAGTAGCTAATAACCTGCCACTGTTGAACTGTGTACAAACGCACCGTTGAAAACAAGGGCACAATATAGATCCATAATACAAAGAATGAGTGTACGCTGCCCCATCGAAAACTGTGACTATGAGACTGAGCATGCAGAGGCAACCATATTAGCGGGCATGCTAACCATTCACGCAACCATTCACGCAACCGTTCACACTGCGGCAGCCCCCAGAGAATCGCTACACACATGTACTAAGGCAGAGAAACTCAAGCGACCCTCCATCGCGTTGGCGGGGACGGCCGAGAGATGGTCGTACTTCCCAACCCGCTGGGATGAATACAAGAGGGGCACTAAATTGGCCGGCTCTGACGTCGTCATGCAACTGCTTGAATGCTGCAAGCAGGATCTAAGAAAAGACCTCACCCGTGCGGCAAGCAAGACCCTCGTGGACAGTGACGAGAAAGACGTCCTCACAGTTATTAAGGCACTCGCTGTCCGTGCAGAAAATATAATGGTGGCTCGAGTGGCTCTATCCGCCATGAGACAGGGACATGAAGAGCCCATCAGATCGTTTCACGCTCGCTTAAAGGGGCAGGCAGCGTATGAAGTAGTATGAAATGAAGTGCATCAATGAGGGCTGTGGCCAAAAGAATGACTTTACAGAGATTAAATTACGCGATGTGATTGTCCAAGGCATAGCAGACCAGCTTGATTTACTTGGTGAGAAAAATCAGAATATGCCATTGCAGGACATGATAGAATACATAGAAGCTAAAGAGTCAGGGAAGCACTCAACCTTGTGCCTGCTCAACCCCCAAAGCACAGACTCAATCAGCAGCTCATATTGACGGGGAAAGCGGCAGGATATCCATGCCAAAGGGTGCCCTAGGGCAGGAAAAATTAAAGGGGAAGCCTGAGGGGACCTCCATCTACTGTGGTGAGGTAGGCCATGACAAGACACAGTGGGCTTCGCGGGATTCTCTATCACCATGACCGACGTCCGGCCATGCAGTCGTTACCTGGAGGCAATCAGAGACTTTCCACAGCCACGGAACATCACCGACGTCAGGTCCTGGTTCGGACTAGTCAACCAGGTGGCCTACGCCTTCAGTATGGCTGAACGCATGCAACCGTTCCGGAAGCTTCTGCAGAATGGCGTACGCTTCGTATGGTCTCCGGAAATGGAGGACGTCTTCCGTGAGTCCAAAGAGAGGATCATCAGGGAGATCGAGCATGGTGTCCGCATCTTCAACAAGTCCACATGCTTCGCCACTGACTGGTCAAGGGAAGAGGTCGACTTCTGGCTATTCTAGAAACATTGTCTGTGCATGCTAGTCAAGTCCTTCCACTGTACTGATGGCTGGAAGGTGACCCTGGTTGGCAGCAGGTACACCCATGCGGCGGGTCTAGTTCCGCGCCCATAGAAGGCGAGGCACAAGACGTCGCTGACGCCGTGGACAAGGAACGGTACTTCGTATTGGGCTGCAAGGACCTCATCATGGCAGTCGGCCACAAGCCATTGCTTAAACTCCTTTGTGACAGGGAGCTTGATGACATACCCAGTCCCCGCCTCAGGAACCTTACGGAAAAGACCCTGTTCTATCGCTTTCGCATCATACACGTCCCAGGCATGAAGAACAGGGCCACTGACGCCATGTCGCACAGACCAGTTGGCACTCCATGCCCATCGCCCATTGACCTCCAAGACAACGCCGCTATGGTAACCCACCGCTCAACTAGCACACATGCTGACATCCTGTCTCTCATATGGCCGATGGGGCCAGTGGACGACGACGTTGAGGGTGGTGACCTGACCTGGTGCACTGCAGGGCATGAGGTACTGCAGTCCGTGACGTGGGACCATGTCAGGGAGGCCACCAGCAGCGACGATGGCATGCGTGTACTGGAGGAGATGGCGGTGGACGGCTTCCCTGAGTCCAGGTCAGGCATTCCCACAGCAATCCATGGCTTCTACCAGTACCGTGAGAACATTACATCAGCTGATGGTGTGGTCCTGTACAGAGACAGAGTGATCATACCACCCTCCCTCCACAGTGAGGTGCTGATCGCCCTGCATGCCGCTCACCAGGGCGTCTCCATGATGACCGCTCGTGCAGAATCATTCGTGTTTTGGCCGGGCATATCGGCCGACATGCTTGCCACTCGGAATGACTGTGAACATTGTCACAGGATGGCGCCCTCTCAGTCTGCAGCACCTCCGACTCCCCCCATCAAGTCTGTTTACCCTTTCCAGGCTGTATGCGCACACTTTTTCATGCACAGAGGGGTGCGCTACCTTGTCATTGTGGACCGTTACTCTAATTGGCCAATCATCATAAGGTCAATGCGTGGGGCCGCAGACCTCATATGCCACCTGCGTCAGGCCTTCGCCACGCAGGTGGCATATGAAGAACTAGCATCAGACGAGTTCACCTCCACCGAAAACAGATCTTTTCTACACAGATGGGGCGTGCACCACCGCCTCGCATCTGTGGCCTTCCCCCACAGCAACTGCCGTGCTGAAATCGGCGTCAAGATAATGAAGTTGCTCATCACGGACAACACAGGTCCAAAAGGGGAACTGGACACTGACTCTGTGCAGAGGGCGATACTGCACTACTGCAACATGCCCGACCCTGACACGAAGATTTCCCCTGCCATGTGCGTTTTCGGCCGACCAATACAGGACTTCATCCCGATTCCCCCTGGGAGGTACAGACCTCATACAATGTGGCGCAAGACACTCACTACAAGAGAGGAGGCCCTCCGCAAGCGCTACATCCGCACAGCTGACAATTGGGTGGAACACACCAAACACCTCCCTCCACTCAAAGTAGGGGACTTTGTGTGCGTGCAGAACCAGACTGGACCACACCCTAACAAGTGGGACAGGAAAAGCCGTATAGTTGAGGTTTGCCAGCATGATCAATACATGGTCAAAATTGACGGCTCGGGCAGGGTGTCCCTTCGGAACCGGAGGTTTCTGTGAAAATTCCTCCTTATTCACAATGACCAGCCCCTCCTCCGGTCGATTCATGACAACCTTGCACCTCATGCTACCTCCCCAGCGTCGGTCGCACCGCCACTGCTGCCTGCCATCCTAAGCGGCCCACGGTTTCCAGCAACAGTTCCGAGGCCTGCCTTGTCACCGGTGCTCTCCTCGTCTTCTGCACCACCTCCCATGAATCTTTCCTGGCACGGTGGGCAACCCTCCCCTGTCGCGCCACTGACCTCAGCCCGAGCCACCCCCATCATGTTGCCGCCAACTCCTGTGGCCCCTGCAGCTGCCCTGCCTCCATTGCCCAATGTACCTCCTGCGATGGGCTTACGCCGGTCCACCAGGACGCCCAGCGTGCCTGTCTGGCACAAGGACTATGTTGTGGGGTATTCTTTAATGGGCTTTATGCCTTCAATGGGTTCTCTGGGCATAGCAGATTGTATTTTGCATATGTTCTTATAGCTGTTTGCTATTATTATTGCACTACCTTTGTATATGCGTTATTTCTCAGCCTTTGTTCACATGTGTTAAAGGCTCGGGGGGAAATAGGGAATGTTGCGCTACAACACTTTACACTGTAACGCACAAGCATACCAGAAGTTGGTGACTTGTTCCTATTAGCGCCTGACAGCGCAAATAGAAGACGTTCACGACATGTTTGATTATTGTCATTTCACTGCTACAACCCATTAAAGCATGTGAACAAATAGAATATTGTTCTTATTTACTGTTGCCTAGCAACATTGCTACCATCAGCTGACTCCATGTTGGTAGTGATCAGTCTAATTGTCTCCAGAATGTCTTTCATGTAAAGGACAGGATTCTGGCTCATTCCTTTCATACTAGCCTCTGTCTTTTGACCAATCGGCACCTCCTGGTGGTTCATGACAGGAACAAGGAGGGAAGAACATGAATATTTACAGTTACATCAATCAAGAGAGGGTCAGTCACGAACAGGTAACTGTCAACTCTGCAGGTTCATGTGGACCTGGTAGGAGATGGTCTTTGTGGATATGGGTCAAAGGTTACCCATGTCTTTTTCTATGTGTTGGTAACATGTTCATTGTGTGTCTTTAAGACTTTCTCCTCTTTTCCCTTGTATTTTGGACAATGCAGCCCCGCCTTCATAATCTCCTCTTTGCCCCTTGTTCCTCCTCTATTTCCAACCTCCATATTTGGACACTCGGTGTCAGTGCAAACAGGAGATAAGAGCTGATGTGCATATTCAGAGCAGCAGACACAAACACAAACACTCACACACACACATACACACACACACACACACACACACACACACACCTTGACATTTAACACCCTAATACACAGAGTGGTTCATGTGTGTCCTTCGCAATTGTGTACCGTATTTTCACGACCATAAGGCACACCATATTATAGAACGTACTTTAATTGGTCTATTTAAAAAAAAAAAAAAATCATACATAAGGCGCACCTCTTTATAAGGCGCTGCATATATGATTAGTAGGTCATGCGGTTCATGGCTGAGTTTGCATTACACATCCACTAGATGGAGCTGTTATGGTAATTGAAGACATACCAGTGTTCTAATATCACGTTTCTGAAAAAGACCCACTTCCACTCCTGGTAAACAATATTGTGGTGAGCATAGATTAGCACTTTAGTTTCTTTCCCTTTACCAGTTTTTTATATACATTTAACACATACCGTAACATAAGTAATGGCAGGACAACGTTAAACACACTGCACTTCTCACTCACGGTATCAACACATAACACTTTTCTTAATCCCATAATGCTTTGCAGCAGACAGACGGCTCTGTG
>JAPTHA010000012.1:3126465-3139476 GCA_029814585.1 Gymnapogon annona | reverse complement strand
ACACACACACACACACACACACACACACACACACACACACACACACACACACACACACACACACACACACCACATCTTACTCACACAACATATACACTCAGGGCACACACCCAGCACATACACTCAGTACACAAATCTAACACCCACGTCCAACACACACATCTAACACTTAACCAACTTACACCTAGCACACACCCACACACATGTCCAAATACAATAGAACCGTAACCCCACTACAGTACAAATGCTTGTGCTTTTGTGTGTGTGTGTGTGTAAATGTCCACACACCTGCCGGTGGCTGGCGTGACCTTTTCCCTCGATCATAGACTCCTGCTGTTAAATACCTGCCACGTTTCCATTTGTCCTCCTATAACCTTTGTGCAGAGTGTTGTGTTTCAGGCATGAGGACGAGATTAATGCAGCTGGGAAAGAGCTTTAATTCTGTTTCAGGTCATAATTTAATTAGAGACTCCTGATAGAATAGAGCTGGGATAGCTTGTTTTTCCTGTTAGAGTTGAATGAGGTGTCTGGATCTGGATCAGAACCATCAGGGCGTTGGTTATATTTCCATTTCCATTGACTACAGCTACAGAATATGGCAGCAAGTGCCATAAATTCAATTTTAAGCCAATCAATTGTGGTTCCCTTACTCAAGCTGGTGACCTTTGACCAATGAGGATATTACTCAATAATTTCAACAACAGAATTTGGAGAGACATTACACCCATGGACACCTGTCAGGTTGTCTCATGTTCTCTGGCTCTGACTGTAAACCACGCAATAAACAGAGAAAGCTGAAAGAACAAGACACAACCAGTTCACTGAAATGTAGGGAAATCACTTTGTTGGATTGAAAAATAAATAAACAGAAGTTTAATTTTGGTTTAATTTCTTCCTTTAACTTTAAAAAATCCCCAACACATATAATTCTAACGCACCTTGTAAGTTTTTCGAAGTTATAATAAATAGAAACAAGAGCTGAAACTGAAATGAGCATAGAACAAATTATTTGAAACAAACAATGGCTGCTTCAAAAACTCATTAAAAAACTACACTGAACAACACAAACTAAAATTCAATAGAAGTGTAGAGAAAATCCACTTTTATATTTAGGTACAGGTTAAATGTTAACTTTGTTAATTCATTAACAGGGAAACTTGGCATAACCATCTACAGTATGTTTGGCCAACACACAGCACTTAGCATCACTATTAGCATATTACCAAATTATCCTTGGAGACAAATTCTAGATCTTCATCAGTGCCTTCATCCAGGGACACTGAGAGGAGAACTGACCTATGTACACCTGATTTTGATATTTTGATGCTGGGAGAAACAGCAGGACCACCACAAATTTAACCAACCAGTTACTCCATTTCAGTGCTCTCTTCTCTTTCTTTTCCTGTTTGTAGTTACTAAAGCACACCGTCATGTGAACATTTAATTGCAAACAAGGATCTACTGTCTTCGTACAATATGGGAGCCTGTGTTCAGCTTCTGCAAATCAACTGCAAAATGGAGTCTATGCAAATACACCTCCCTGTACACACAACACCTGAAATTCAACTGAACAAACACTAAAGCATTCCTCCAGTCTCCGCTAACCTGACCGGACTGCTGGTGTTTTCTGCTGGTGGAGTGGGGGTGCAGCGGTGCAGTGCTGTGGACAGTGGATGGTTCGCGGACGGCGTGGAAGAGCTGTGAAAGACAAAGCCACGACAGAGAAAACAGGTAACAGCATGTCCAGTGGACCAAGGGCTGATGGGAGAGAGGCAGGGGGCGGGGACGCGGGATGGGACCCTACCTCCCGTGATCACTGAACTTATAAATCAAGCCACCATGGTGGGTGGTCGTGGTCGGTGGAGGTGGTTGGGTTTAAGGGACACACAGAACATGCTGGAAACTCTGTACCTTTCAGTGTGCCTTCAGAGAGGGCCCAACTCACCCCTGGAACCATTAAATCTAGAGGAACGAGACCGAGTTAGTCAGGGAGAAGCAGAAGAAGGCAAGGAAGGAGGGAAAGTAGGACGAGAGGAAGGAAGCATGGATGAGAGTTAGAATCAAAGGAGTCAAAAAGAGAGAAAGAGGGAAAGAGGGATGGAGTAAGGCCAGAAGAAGCCATGAAAGATTCAGCTGGTTTGTGTTCCTACTTTTGTCTTTCCAGTGATTCTGAGTCCATTTCTTTCAACTGTTTGGTTTCATCACCACCACAAACCCATAGAATCTCAAACACACCTTTTTAAATAAGCATTTACAATCATCCTAACAAACATATTCCATCCAGATCGCCACCATTAATGGGATTCTCTCTAGCAACATTCATCTCCCTTCCAGTGTACGCAGTAAGAAAAAACAAGAATAACACCCCTGGCATGACAAAAAATCCAAAGCCAGGTAAACAGGTATTTAACAAAAAAAATTAAAAGAGGAAAATCAAAAAGAATAAAGAAAATGCAAAACTATGAAAATACTTCCAAGAAGAAGTTGCACTATGACAGATGTGAGTCTAAGTGTGTGATGCTCTGACAGGGGGTTCAGTGGACCACGTAACGTGGGCACATCCCTTGTGAATAGGGAATATCCATTTCATCTGTATTTCTCAAGAGAAGGACAGAAACATTCTCATCAGCCAGAAAAAAAATCATCAGAGAAGAAAACTAACGGAGATACTTATCCACCTCTAAAAAAGTGTCCACTGCTCCACAAAGAAGTGGAAAAAAAAATTCCAGATTTGATAAAATGCTTTAAAAATAGGAAGTAAGTTCTCAAGAAATCTAATGCTAGCAATTGCTAGCACTTGTTTTGTCGGGCGTAGGAGGCAGTGGAAAGAATAAAAACCAACCAAGCATATTGTCACAATTCCCATACAGCCGTAGGGGGGGTACGAGGGGGGCAGGAATTAACACCGACACTTTCAGGAATCACCCAAATGTACCTCAGGTCAGTGCTAAAGGACTTATCCTTAAGGGGGTAAGTGTTTATTAAGATCTTACCCTTCATCAGTTTATGCTGATTTGGCTCAATCCCTGCCCCTGCGGCTGTAGTAATCCACATGCAGAAGAGGGGAAGGGAGGGGGGTCATCTCCCTTATCAATCAGAAACAAAGCTCTAGTTCTGTGAACCCAACACCATGCAAGCCCCGGCTGTCAGCACCCACCAGGCATGCACGACGCCAGCGGTGTATCAGGCAAGGTAAGAAGGAGGGGGTATGGGGGTTGGGAGTCAATAGGACTAACTTTAGTGATCAGCTGTCCTAGCTGTGCAAATCCACTGATTATGGAAGCTTTTTTCAACAACAGTCGTCAATGATTCAATGTCAGATGTGAAGAAAAACCTCCACAATCTATAGTAGACCTTACAAGAGAGAACAGGTGACCACCTGACCACATCGACAACTACGGTAAGAAGGCTAATGAGTGGGGGTCAGTATGGAGAGGGCGGGAGGTGGGGGAGGGGATTCTACACAGCAGCTAATATTTGTTCTATCTCACTAATTGCGTTCTTCCGGACTTGGCCAAACCAAATCAAAAAGCAAAATAGGAAATAAAGCTCAAGCTCAAATCAAGCAGGACTCAGAAAGATGTGGAAAGACTACCGACCAGCCAGCTCCTTCTCCTTACTCCGTCTCTTTTTCTCCATGCGTTTCAGTCTCTTTTCCTCCCTGCGTTTAGCCTCTTCCGCCTCCTGGTGGCGCCGGCACTTGTGGAAGTTCTCCACCACCACGCCCACAAACATGTTGAGCACAAAGAAGGCCACGATCAGCAGGAAGGAGATGAAGTAGAGCAGCATCCAGGGGTTGTAGTTCATGATGGGCTGAAACATACACAACATTACAAGGATGTGGACGCGTGTGTCAGTGGAGTCCATCGGATCTATGTTTGATCCTGTTACCTGTTGGTTCACTCCTACTGCATCTAATCCATCATACATTATGTCCACCCAACCGTCTTTGGATGCCAGGACAAACAGAGACATTAAGGCCTGAAAAAAAGAGGACCAAAGTCAGAAGTTACCTGCATTCATCTAAACTTTAAACAACTACGTTTACATTCAAAAATATTCTAAAATTCCTAAAAAAAAAAAAAAGAAGAAGAAGACAACAATATTCACACCAAGTTATTTTCATAAAAATAAGTGGGTTATTGATATTGTGTGTCCAAATTTAGGCATGCGATTGACGCTACATTAACATCCTGTAATCGATAGAAAAGTCTGGATCCCTGGAGTCTTTGAGTCAAATCGAGTCAGGGTTCACACAGGTTTGTAGAAGTTCAACTTAAGACATTTGAAGGCCTTTTTAAAATTACTTAGAACAGAACCTAATGCCCATTTTACAGTTATACTGGTAAAAATTGTGACTGGTGAGAATTTGTGAAATTTGCGATTTAGTAATATTTATTCATTAATATTGACTCCAACACCTTGACTCCTACTGTTCTGAGTCACAATTGCTTCTATTTTTAAGCTAAATTGTTGGACTGGAACTGAGTTGATGGTACTTTCTTTGTAACTTTGACACATTTAAACACATTACAGACAAGTTCAAGACAACCATCTTCAAAAGCATCTTATTGAAATATTTGACCATGTACAAAAGCTGCTGTTATCCAAGTATTTAGTACAGTTTAAAAATAGTTGCGATTTGACCCTTGTGACCCCTAAATAGCTTCCCGTTTGGTCATATACATCCATAGCCATAGTTTGATAAGTGGTTCTATGATGTCACCCACTGGTTTCTGAGCTGCTGTTGTGGAATTAGGGTTCGGACCATTGCAAACCTGGCTTTTGGGACCATCATTTGGAGAAAAGGTAGAGCTGTTGGAGTGCAATGGGTTAAAGGTGAAGTACACTAAATGCTCAGTTTTAGTTTTACTAATACTTAGAAGTTCTGAAAGTCTAAGTTAGCAGTCAAAGCTATTGACTTCACATGCGCCACCTTCATCAGACCCTTTGTGTAAAATTGAGCTCAAATACAATGCACTTTTTGCAGAATATTGTCACACGCTGTCATGGTCGGCTAGGTTGTGGCTGAGCCACACTCTCCCCCTCAGGGGACCGGCGATCAACTTGACCTGGAACACCTGGCCGTGCTGCTCAGCTGTGGCCGATTGCTCTGCTTTTCAAGAAGCGGATTGCCCAGTGAGCAACGTGGCCTTGTAATCCTCTTCACCTTGTCACATCCTGCAATAACCTGGACATTATCTTTCATAGACTCAGACCTGGACTCTGGTTTTCTGTTATCCCTGTTCTGTCAATAATCTGGTTTGTGTTTAAGTTTATTAATGTTTGGCCTAGTTTGTCTTACTGTTGGTTTGTCTGGTTTGTAGTCTAGTGGAGTGTTCATGTTGTGGTTTGGTGTATCTGTTTGGTTTAGTTTGTATGCTGATTTTGTTAATGTTCTGTGTTCCCCTTCAATCTCAGTCACCTGAGATTCTCCCCTTTTTTCCCCAACCCTGACACACGCAGAGCAATAGTGGGATGTTTGATTATGTTAGTGGACCATACCTGCCCCAAGTTGTCAAAGTTGTACTTGTGTCTGACCCATTTGTAGTTGGCTAGCAAACAGTCAGACTTGTTGGTGATGTTCTTCACATCCTCTCCATGACAAATAAAGAATTTCCCCTTGAAAAGCTGAAGGCAAAAAAAAAAAAAAATCAGACATGCCTGGAATTTAGATTGAGCCTCAGAATAAAATCACAGGTCAAAGTTAAGTGATTTTACTATCCCAGTAGGAAAATCTGCATTTTGCCCATCTGTACACACGCAACTTAGCATGAGCATTAGCATCAGCTTACAGCAAACACAGCAGGAACGGGGACAGAGATACAGGACAGATTCATATTTAAATTGCACAAACATTACCTCATTGGTTGTTAGGGGTCATTACAAATATTTGAGCGTGTTTCTTGGACGTTGTGGAGGTTTGGGACTTTTTAGAGTAAAAGGGGTCATGGTAAGCTAATGATTATTTCTTTCAGCTTTTTCCCTTCCGGGGTCACCACAGCGAATCCAAATTGCATATTTGATTTGGCAAGAGTTTTTGTGTTGAATGCCCTTCCTGACACAACCCAAATATTCCCCAAATTTGATATTTGGGGAATATATTAACCTTAGCTAAACTAAAGAATGCATCTTTCATTTTAAGAATGCACTATTTTTAGCAACTCTTTATGAGCATCTCAGGCCAACATCTTGAGAGCTGAGGTTTAATCATCCACCTCATGCTTTAGCCACTACATAATCCATCCTCATTTAAAACTTCAAAGCATTGTGTTGACATTTCTTGTGGTTTCATTAGGTCAAGGACATTGTCTGTACAAAACTTTAATGAGTGTATGGTACTGTCACGGTCATTAACCCTTCATGGCACTCTTTTATTTGGACAGATCGTTTATAGACAGAAATGTGCAGCTGCCAGATCCATCCTTGAACCACGTCAAGGGCACAGAACTCATTGGTATACAATTATTGGTAATTGAAATCTCCAAAGGAAACAAAGGGTTGGTATACGTAAGTGTCACATAAGCAGCACATAAGTTAAAATGTGACCAGTATCTGGACATGGAATAGACAGACAAAATGAATAAATACTGTTACGAGGGTATCTGAGCCAGATGGACAATGATGTCTGTGTGTCACGGTAGTCTACACTGCAGTTTTATCTATCCATCCATCCTCTACCGCTTATCCGGAGCAGTCTAAGCTGGGAGGCCCAGACCTCCCCCTCCCCAGACACTTCCTCCAGTTCTTCCAGAGGGACCCCAAGGCGTTCCCAAGCCAGCCGAGAGACATAGTCTCTCCTGTGTGTCCTGGGTCTACCCCGGGGCCGCCTCTCGGAGGGACATGCCCAAAACACCTCCCTAGGGAAGCGTCTGGGGTCCAGGGATCGGGCTGCCGAGGCTCCTGCCGTCGACTACAGCCTAATCCACAATGCACCCGGCCCCTACAGTGGCCTCTGTGGGTGGTGGGCCCACAGGAGGAGGAGGAAGAGGGGCCTGCGTTGTCCCTTCGGGCAGGGCCCGGCCGGGCCCCGCAGGCAAAGACACGGCCACCAGGCGCTCACTTCGGAGCCCCGACCCCAGGCCTGGCTCCAGGGTGGGGCCCCGGCTCCGCCTTGCCGGGCTCCGTCACTCTTCTCCTTGAGTTTGTGTCCATAGGGGCTTCTGAACTGCCTTTTGCCTGACCCGTCACCCAGAACCTGTTTGCCTTGGGTGACCCTACTGGGGGGCATGAAGCCCCCTGACAACATAGCTCCTGGGATCATCCAGGTACTCAAACTCCCCCACCACGATAAGGTAGCAGTTCAAGGGGGAGCCTTGAACTGCCTTATCAACAGTCTTAACTGTTTCATTTTAAAAAAGATTACAGATTTTTAAAAAAAAGGCACATGTAGAATCGCAACATCATTCAAAGATCCATGGCATGTTTTTCGATAAGAAATTGCAGGGGTGGACTTACTGTACAAACTCAGTCAAGTCCCCAACCATAAGCAGGGGAAAACTATTTTATTTTAAAATAAAGACATTATTGAAAACTTTTACTACTATGTTATCACACTTCAAAGTCTTCACAACCAAAATCTTTAACACTTCATCTACAAGGCGCTCATGAATCAGATGAGGCAGATGAATCAGATTGAATCAGACAAATCACACTGAATCAAATGCATCAGGGATGCAAAAGGGTCAAATACGGCCCCTGGGATAACTCTGAAATGCAAAAATGAAAGAATATACTGTATATTCATCTCATCTCATCTTCTCATCTCATCTGCTTTATTCTATATATGTTTTAACGTAAACCAACCTGATGTTACACACAAATAACAAAATGTGATTGAATTCCTGTCTCCTTCATTCATAGGTCAAAACACATACCATACATGGATTTGGAAAATCATTAGTAAAAGCTGGTGTGATATATCCGAAAAATAATCAGATGTACTTCTCTAACACAACAATTAACTGGGAAATATGAAATAAACAAAGGAACGACAAATGCAGCCTGAAAAAAAAACCATTGACCATTTGACGTCTTCACCAAAAAATAGTGGCATTCCTATTCAGAAAAAAACATCTGGAACTGTACTGTACAGTAGTTTCTTCATTGGTGGTAAAAGTTGCAGTGTTGTGAGTTTACAAAACAGATAATGGTTTAACTCTGTTGGTCCCGTCAGTGTCAGTCTATATATGTACTAGTTTGAGCAATGTTTTGTCACATTATAGTTATTTTTACTAGTGGACCTATGTACTAGTTCTAGTTATATTTAGTCCTAGTATAATTTTCATTACTAGTGTATGTATTTGTATATATATTCCTTGTTTGCTTTGGCTTGTTTTATTTGAAAAGCACTTCTCCTAGTTGTTGGCTGGATGGGAACCATGTACTCATATCAATTAACCCTCTCCTCCTCACCTGCACACCCAGAATGCCAAAGATGATGAAGAACGCACAGCAGATGACCACGATGTTGCCGATGGGCTTCAGTGATGACATCAGGGTCTCCACTACCAACTTCAGTCCTGGGGCTCTGCTGATTACACTGAAACCACAGCACATACCTGATTGTTAAAACCCCAGGGTGTGTCCAGTACTGTGTGTGTGTGTGTGTGTGCATGAGATGTGCATGTTTGTGGTTTTAGGTTATTTCCTGTTTATCTTACAACAGATGGAGTGGAGCTGCCTGTGGTGATCAAACCCTCAGCTTACCCCCAGGCCTCACCCTGTCTGCACACACACACACACAGTCACACGCTTTGCTCTGTGTGCCGTACCATTATACCAGTATTATTATTCTTGCAATAATAATAATAACAATAATAATAATCATTATTATACCATCATAGCACTCTACATATTTATCAACTTTCTGAGCTCCAAACATACATGGGTTTCTACCCATTTTTTTCAATACTGTAATTTATCACATTTAACATATGAGAATCATTATACAGTAATCATATAATAACAGTGTTGGGTAATGAATAGGTGAGAGGTAATGTAAGGGTTAATGTAGCAGTGATTACAAAATTATAACGGATGAAAAATATTGGCGTTAAAGAAAACAAATAGGTGATGCTTGTATGATATAATACTGAAATTTAGCAAAATTTTTATTCCAAAGATTGTCTTTTGATTTTTTTGTTCGCTCTGCTGTGATACTTTAATGTAATATCAATTCATCGAGGCAGTAAAATGAAACACTGCCTGTTTCAAAAATCACAATAATATAATATTAAACCAAATAGCATGAATAATTAAGAGTCACTCCACACATCAGAAGAAGCAGATGTGAGAAAATGTCACACAACACAATGTTTTTTTCTCCAGCAGAGAAAACCCCAGGCAGGTCCAGTCCATTGACCTATTATTCTGTGTTGAGACTTCACTGTTAGAACCAGTGATTAAATGTAAGGACAGGATTCCCTGGATCTGATGTAACCTACATCAGATCCATCTATATTCATATATGGCTCACATCCTATCTTTTGTCCGTATGTGACTTTTATTCAGTCTGTTAAATACAGTCTTAATCCAGCCCAGGACACTTTTTTTCATGGTCCTAAATCCAATACCTCGCTAATATTTTAAAATACGACTTCACTTTAAGACACTGAAATGCGACAAACATGACCGTCCTGTCTCCCTCCATAATTACTTCCAGAAATCCAGTGTGTGTCATGTGTTACGTCAGGACTACTGTCGCATATGTGGTCACTTCAGTTCAAGCTCAAAACTGATAGGAGTATCATTTAATGTGGAATATGAACACGAATACAAAAAATATCCAATTTCACAAAAAAATCTGAGACCTGCTGTGTGAACATAGCCGTACAGATCACGGTGAGTGATCACAACTGCAGCTTTCGCCCATCTCAACTTTTGTTCGCTCAGTGAACAACTGCTACATGAGATTCCTGAATTTGTTCTCAAACCACTAAAATCGTGTGTTTGGTTTGATAAGGTCATTCATTAAAATCACGCTGGAATAAGAGTACAACCTTCACAATTTTTACAATTATCAAACCCAATTTTTGTGGTACATACAATGTTATCTTAAGACTGAAGCTGAGAACTCCAACACACAGTGACAGCAAAACCCTCTAAGATGGATATAATTTTCCTTCAAATCACAGTTAAGTGACATGTGTGAGCAGTTTGATCTCATTAATTTACACTAATGACATGCAACACACACTGGTCAACATGCTGGCATGGGGTACTGCCTATTCAAAATTTCATATCAATTCATGCATGAAAGGGTTAATAAACAACAGGATTCATGACCAAGAAACACCAACGTTTATCAAAATGATATGTATTTGTATAAATTTTGATACCTGTCATATAGATAGAAGTACTTTATTGATCCCAGAAGCTGGGAAATTTGTAACGGTAGCATAAAAAAATCGAATAAAATACAACACACTATAATACACTATAATGCAATATATGCAAGTAAATAATCAGGTGTACAGGTATGTGTATTTTTGTATTTATATTTGTCTATTTTTTCATAGGACTCCATAGGAACCCTGATGATGACTTCTTTCAGCTTTTTCCATTCACCACAGCAAGTCCAATTCGCATATTTGATTTGACAGGAGTTTTTACGTCGGATATCCTTCCTGACACAACCCTTGTATTTATCCAGGCTTGGGACCAGCACAAGGAGACATTGAGGCTACAGTTGTAGGCAGCAATGTGAAAGGTCTTGCCCAAGTACCCACACTGGACACTCATCCCAGGAATCAAACTCGGGTTCCTACCAGCCCGGTAGGAACCCTGGTGCTACATAAACATGACAACACACAGACATTCTGTATCTACTTGCATACAATTGAAGTCAGACAAGAAAACTCACAGGACAACAAACCCACATAACATCAATACAGTATGAGAGGTAGCAGAGGTCCATGACAGAGCCTCAAACAGAACAAGTGTGATTCAAAGCCAGAGGCTGGAGCTGATCATCTGCTTCGCTATTATCCCTCACTCTGTGTCTATGTTGTGTATTTTCCCTGGAGCAGACAGTTGAGTGAATGCAGAGTCAATAGCACATTAAGAGAAGACATGAGATAAACAGATCCAGGGCTGAACAAGGCCACTAATCATTAGCTCTGATCAGAGAGTAATGATCTGTTAACACACTCTTGCTGGAAACCTCAGCTGTTGCAGTACCACTGACGGTCTATAGAGGGTAGCAGCATCCAAGAGCTGCATCTGAAACCAGTTACTACACAACAAGAGGGAAGCCAAGTCTGGCAGAAGGAATGACGAAGGAAAAGAGTAAATGAATAAGGCTGTCATGTCTTTTCTATTGACATTTACAGGCGACAGAGAGATAGAGTCACAGCAGGAAGGTCCAGAGGTCAGTTCACCAAAATGAACCAGAAAGAAAAACACAGTTTGTAGTTATTGTTGTAGACACTGAGTTCTCCAAGATCCAGGTCAGTCTTAGCTCTATGTCTACACCATGTTGAGTTGACAAATATGCAGAAGTGAGGGAGTATGACGCAGGAATGAGCGTCTTATGAGTCAAATCACCAAGGATGCACACATAAAGGACACACACTGTGATGGGCTCTCCTCTGTTATGCTTGCCTGCTATGATTTGCATATGAGGCACATGAAGGAGGACGATGAGGAGCTGAATGAACAGATGCACAGGCAGAAAAGTTAGGGCTGCCTTTAATTCTGCCTCTGCATGACTTCCCAGCGTGTCCTTGTTTTGTGTGCTTTACAAAGGAGGATGATGCACAACACCTGCACGCGTACACCACCCGCCCACCACCTTATCCCTCACTCTGCAGAACGAGAACAACAAGTAGGGCAGCAAGAAGCAGGTATGTTCCCACAGAGTAAACACCGGAGGTAATGAAGTTATGGACGGAGATGGAAACAAGAGACAGAGGAGGAATGGGGAGGGGTGGGGAGAGAGAGGAAATCCAGAGACACTGCAATAATGAAGTACTCAGTGACTTTGTTGGTTGAATCCGTAAGACGAAAATGTTTTATGTCATCATATTAACACAAGGCATCACCACCCATGAACCAATAAACACCAACAGACCAGTGCACCAAAGGTAAACCATAGAAATATTCACAATTCAGGTCATTACATGCTGTAACAGTCCTCATACCAGCTGTTTAGTTGGATAAAACTCCCATTAGCACAATGCTAATCTTAAGTGGTCAACAGTCTGACACTAAACTTATAGACAGAGAAGGGGATGCATTCATACCATTTGGAAAAGTAAAATGTTAACTTCACTCAGATGGATCCGGATGGATTCAATGTTTCAAAGACGAGTAAAACATTAAACCAGTATCTTTCACTTAAAGTATTGGGTCAATTTATAGAATTAGCGCTCAGCTTCTAAACACATGGACATGGACTGGATGTGTGGTCCAGGTTCTTTGACCACTCCCCCATATATCATCAGTCTGATTTGAATTAATTTTCCAGAATTATGGGGTGAGATTGAAATACAAAGCACACAGATTACCTGGGATTCTATTACCCAGGCAAATAAATTCATGGCAAATAAAAAAAACTCCTGGTATTTTGGTGTAAAAGGCCTATTAATACTTTTCATTTATATAAAATAATCAACATTGTGACATAAAAAATGTCTTCAGCAGCATGTACCAGAAGGTAAACCTAAAGCCATACCACAGCACAAGCACATCAACTCCATAATAGAAGCCTCGGGGTAATTGGTTGTAACAGATGAGCTTAGAGAATGGAGTTGGGGGGTGTTGGCGGTGGTGGGGGTATAATACACAACCCTGCTGGCCAAATTGATGTCACATACACTACAGAGCAGATACACATACAGGGTGCTGTGGCAGGAGTAATTAATGGAAATGTTGGGAGAGTGGATGGGTGGTTGGGTCTGGGAGATCAGACCTGTTTCATGGCTGTCAACTGTGGGCTTGATGTATGACTGTGGAGGCAGTTGTGTTGCAGGACAAGTATTTGTGGTGTGTCGCAGTACAGGTTTATAT
>JAPTHA010000012.1:3096303-3108141 GCA_029814585.1 Gymnapogon annona | reverse complement strand
GGGGGGCTGAGCGGTTGGAGAGGACAGGACACATCCTCTGGCAGGCATTGACCATCAATGATGCTGTATGTATAAGTTGTACACTTATAAAACTCCATTCACTCCTACATATAATAAAATTTCTCCATGGAAATGAACTGAAGTGCCATTAATCTGTTGCAGCCTCATTGGTCCAAATATGTGGAGATAATTGTCTACGAGTCCAAAAGTCATCTCTTACTCATAAGTGACATGATTTAAACCTATGTTCATTTATATTGAACTAATTTCCAACAAATATTGATGTTTGTAGACATATGTAATGTGTTAGGGAAGACCGCGGTTCACCAAAGGGTTTCAGCACCTCTCCTCTGGACAGAGACAGCAGGAGCTCATATCTCTAACACAAGGGTGTCCAATTCCGGTCCTCAAGGGCCGGTGTCCTGGATCTTTTAGCTATTTCCCTCTTCCATGCACCTGGATATCATTACATCATTGTCAGTCTCTCCAGAGTTTGGTGATGAGCTGATCGTTAATTGAACCAGGTGTGATGGACGAGGGAAACATCAAAAAAATGCAGGACTACGGCTCTCCAAGACCAGTGTTGCCTACCCCTGATCTACACATTTAAAAGACTAACCAACTTACATTAAATGACTTTAAATTAAATCCTCATTACTAATGTTCCAAAGCCACAGGGTGACATGTTCCATCCACCACCAGCACACATACTAGTCGGACAACATCACAACTAGCAGTGGCATATTTAAAGGATTTTGACTGCTTCCACGGGCCAAATACACTGGAGTTAAAAAGTGATGTGACATTGTCTTTAACAAAAAACACACATGTAAAATGAAACATTCATATTGGCCAAACTGAACTTTTCCATCTATTGAACAAAACACTGCACTCTCACATGGTTTGAATCTGTACACATTGGAATGTGAAGACTGATGCTGGAGATGCTTCAAAGCATGAATATGTCTGACCGGACTGCTTCACTAAACATATGAAATATAAAACTGCTGAGAGTTTTGTGACATTATCTGCAACAGCTCTGTGGGTAAATGCAGGGACAAAAGGTTGAAGGGAAGGCCAGGGATGGGGGTGGATGGGGAGCGAGGGTAAGTGGTTACATGGAAGGGCGGCAGTGCTGTACATACCCCTGAGTCTACAGGAAGCTGAATTAGGCTCAGCTGGGCATGCAAGTCCTCCCGCTTGGACACTTCCTATAAGTAGAAGTGATGGGTGCAGCCGGATGAGAGAGGAAGGCGGACAGAGGAAAAGAATCACAAAGGTCAGAGGTGGAACCACAGAAGAGCAGAGCAGAAGGAAAAGGTTCCAGGAGACCCAGCCTGTTGGAATAGTTTGACTGTATCATGCACCAGGGCCAGGATAGAGCTGTGCAATCCCACCTCATAATTCACCCGCATGTCACCTAGAACATGGCTCCGTGTACCAGAGAACACATCTGTATGTATCATAAAACACATCTGTATATACTATAAAATGACATATAAAATACATCTGCACTTGTATAACACATCTGTAACCACGATAGAACACAGCTGTACATACAGAACACATTTAGAACACATCTGTACGTAGAATAGAACACATCTGTATATATCATATGTCTTTATATACCATAGAACATAGAACACACATATAATCTTCAATTAGGATCATTTCAGCATGTCAGCATGTCAGAAATAATGGAAAACTCTTCACAGCAATATTTTTCATCATTTAGGCATCAGCTCACAAAGTTGAAGGAAATTCAATTTAATTAGGGAAAAAAAGAACCAAATTTTGCCCGAAATTATAGGTCAAAGCCCCCCAGTCACGACAAGACAGTCTGATTAATTAGTGTAAAAATAACGTTGAGCCCATTAAAGTCAGAGTCTTCCTAGATCCACTACTCAGATATTATAAGTAAGTTTGGTTTTCCAGCTCAACGACACTTTCTCAGTTTTAAACCCATCCTTCCACCTCATGTGGACACAGTCGACCATTTGACCTGACTGTATTTCCACTGTGGGTCAAAAATGCAAAGACAATAATTGTCTGTTATTCGGAGGTTCGTGACCCAACAGTCTTATATTGAGGCACGTTTCATTCTTTTGTGTTTAGATCTGAAGTACAACACTACAGTGGGCTGTGTTGACAGGTTTGAGGAGCACTTTGAACTTGCATTCCCTATGAGAAAAGAAATATAACAACGTTTTAAATACAGCATAGAGTACGAAACCCAAACCAACCCTTTTCGAGCCTCATGAGGTCAATTTGAAATCAATATTTCATTTCTATATATTAATGTTTGTTCACACAGGAACTCATCAAATTAGTGTTTATTGAACGGACCTGTTTAGTTTATATATATTTATTAGATTATATATTGAGACAAAACACATTTCTTTATATCAGTCATTGTGATGAGCTGGTGACTGACCCAGGGAGAACTCCCCACCTCACCCAAATATTTTGGAAAAACTCCAAACCCCCACAATAATAATAATTACAATCAATGGAACAATTCTGTGTGATTAATATTGTATTAGCTTATAAGGTCTTCCAGCTACACAGGGCCACTATGGCTTAATTGGCAGAGCGGGGTGTCCAATGGCTGAAGGGTCGGCAGTTCAAATCCTTGCTCTGACTGTCCACATGTCAAAGTGTCCTTGAGCAAGACACTGAAGCTTTAATTGCTTCCAGTAGAGCGTGTGTGTGAATGTTTGTGTAAATGGGTGAACGTGAGGCAGTGCAAAGCGCTTTGGGCACAATGAATTTCTGAAATTTCCCCGAGTCAAAGGAATAAAGGTACAGGTAAGTCCCCGGGTTACAGCGTATTCGACCTATGTCGTTTGGACTTCCAGCAAACGACATAGCAGTCCAAACGACATACTGTTGCAGTTTAGAGGACAGCGTCTGTGTTTGCGCTCCGTAATTATCAGTATACTCGGCTTTGTCTCCCTCCTTTTTCACATCATGGCCCCAAAAAATAAAGCAAGATCTCCTAGCGATGCTGGTCCAGCCAAGAGGAAAGCCATTACGATGGAAACGAAGCTGGACATCATATGAAGGTCGGAGAAAGGCGAGACACCGACAAACATTGGTAAAGCCTTAGGCTTCAGTCAGATGACCGTGTCAACCATTATTAAGGACAAAGTCCGCATTTTAGACCATGTGAAGGATTCCGCCCCTATGAATTCTACAATGATCAGGACAGTGTACGGTGCTACCGTGAGATCTGGGAGGGAAGAGGAAGATTTCCTTCTAGACGGACATCTCCAAATACTAAACCAAAGTAGAACCCGTACCTTCAACGTCTACAGAAGATCCTGCACCTGCTCTCACAGCCTCCCCTCCTCCTTCTCCAGCAGTGATAGCAAGTACAGTACAGCATCTTATTTTTTATTTCAATTTATTTTATTGAATTAATAAAAAGTATTAAACGTATACAGTATTTGGCTATTTATTCAGACATTTAGGAGTTATCTGGGGTGTATTAAAGGGTTAATTTTGACTTACAGCAAAATTCGGGTTACATTGCTGACGTAGCAACGGAACTCGGATGTAACCTGAGGACCACCTGTACCTATCTAATCTAATCTAAATGTGCAGAAAAGTGCTATATGAATACAATCCATGTACCATTTTACACTGCTCATCACCTCAGGTAGCTGTTATCAGTGTGTGTTTAAATATTTGATGGTTCTCACATTACTGTTATCAAATGCATTGATTAAGACACTGAAATGAACGGTATATGTTATGACAGCGTTAGTGGATGCGGTCAGATTGTGGTTTCACTAAGTTGCAGTTTTCAATCTCCAACTCATTTACAAAAAATCCAAATAGTGGTGACCATTGACCATGACCTGGAAATCATCAGTATGAGGGAATGAGATCTGGGAATGCACAGCTCTATCAGAACATCTCCCCATATCACAATGTGCAACATCTGCACTTGTGGAATTCAGCAACTTGAATGAGTTCAAATCACAAAGAGCCCAAGAACTCAGTAGTTAGCAACAGCAGGAAAAGCACAGCCATATGAGAACCTCCAGTTGGTGTGTGCATGCGCATTTGGGTATATGTGTATGGGTGCATGTGGATGTGTATGTGCACATGTATGTGTGTTTTCATGGTATTCATGAACACATATTTTTAGTGTGATTATTGAGTGGGTTTGTGGTCGTTGTCCGCATCAGTGATACAATAAAACATGACATTCTCTCTTCTATTAACACCAAATTTCTATATATTATATCAATATTATATATAATGTAATACATTCTATTCATAGGTCTTTGGAAAGTGAAAGTTTTTGTCTCTCTGCAGCGGGTACTGACTTCCATCAGACACACCATCTCTGACAGAAAGAAGTGGATGATAATCAGAAGACCATTGTGGATGAAGTGACACTTAAACCATCACAATAAGACGTGGACTCACATAACTTTATCCCCCTCCTTTAAAACAGTGTAACATGCACGTGAAACTAATCCACAGTCTGTGCTTGGGTCTTGGCTCCATAGGTGCGCCGCTCCTCTAGCTTAGCTCACGTCATTCAAGCACCTGTTACCTAGCAACACTGATGCAGGGAAAGTTTGGCTGACTAAAAATAAACTTAGTGCCTGTAGAAAAGGATGTAAAAGTTGAAAAGGAGTGAGAGAATGAATCTAACAATTCCGCGACAAAAGAGAAGAGCAGAGGTAAAGAATGAAAGATGAACGAATGGACCTCAAGGTTTCTAAATATGAACCAGCGGGTATGTCTCTGCTTTAGTACAAAATGCAAATTAAATCTACACCATACAGGAAAGTGAAATGAGGAATTCATACCCTCTCAATTGTATAAAGTATGACATCCACAGTAAAAATAGTGGTGTTGCTAGGAGATGAGCTGCGCTACCAGCTGCAAAATGTTGCCCTCTAAAGGTTAACCATCAATTATTTATGTCAATATTTTCAATATAACACTGAGTTTTGGGCAAAAATAGCAAAAATATAGAGTATTCTGGGGCAGCTCACATTCTGACCCCTATTGAAGTTAAGGTTTAAAAGTGCAGTGAAAGGATTTAAAAATGTAGTGCATTGATGATGGATTTAAACCCTGTTGAAATGCATGCAATGGCTAAAAACACTCAACAGGAAGATTTCTGGTACTTGTAAATTCTATTAGTACAATAAAATATTCAATTATTTGGTTGAAATAAAATATAAAATAGATTTTGTGACATTTATAACAAAATGTATTTGCCATTGCAGCTTAGTAGCACTGGGAGCTCATCACTAATTAAAGTGCAAATTTTGACACAAACTTTGAAAAGTTAAAGTAGAAGAAGTAGAAGAAGTAGAAGAAGTAGAAGAAGCTAATGCCCAATGTTCTGTGTGTGACTGTTTGGTCACTTTTGTCACTAACCAACGCTGGATCCTTCTGCAATTATTATCAAGTTAATCAATACGTAGCTATTCAAACACATTCACTGTCCATTCCAGCTGCTGCTCATCACTGATAAAATGATTTTCATAAAAATAGGAATAGAAATAGGAATGAATCGAAAAGCTGAAGAAATAAGAAGATCCCAGTTCGTAATCAACAAGATGAAAGCACTGAAACACTTTGCAAATGTTTGAGCGAAAATGGGAATGCGTTCAACTGACAAATGAAGAATGTCAATCACAGTTTTGATATTTCACTTGTCCCTTATGTCACTAGGGCATTAACAACTTCAGCTTTTTTCAAGTCGACTTATCCGTCAATGAAGTCGAAGTCAAATCGACAGGTCTTGATGACATCATCACATTGTCAGCAGAGGAACAACACGGACACATGGCTGTCCAGCAATGAGCAACTAGTATTAAAGTTCACTGCAATGTAACAGTGTACACTTACAAGACACAAGCATCAACATTTTAACCCCAACAAAACAAAGGCGAACACCTTGAGTTTATTTTAAATTTAACTGCACAACATAAAGTGCACACACGCACACACAGGCAGCATGATCCGCCGCCGCCACACACACACACACACACACACACACACACACACACATTGCACGTGCACACACACGCAGTGTGATCCGCCACTGACACACACGCACACAGAGTGCACTTACAGAGTCTGCATTCAATACACAACCACATCGACAGGGAGGGAAAGAAAGAATAACATGCAACTTGTCGACTCCTCCAAATTTAAGTCAATTGTGCTGCGGGAGTCGACGTGTCAACTAGTCAACGTTTCTGTTTATGCCCTAGTTCCTGCTAATATTGACGGTGAAATCCTTGTTTTCAATTTCTTCTCATCTTGACACTCATCTACAGACTCCATGTAGGATGAAATCGTATGCCTATGCTTCCACCCTCCCAGTGGAATAATACTCCAGTTATTTGGACAATAGGAGAAACCCATTCCAATGCTTCCAGATTTGATTAGCCTGTCATCCCTTTCCTTCTTCATCTATTCTCCCCTCGGAGCCAATAACATCCCAGATCAAAGCACAGGTGCTGTCACCCCTTAAAGAAGGAATCAAAGAAGAGCAGTCTGCACGTTCACCCTTTATTATGCACATTTGTCCTACATCACTACACCTGACTGTGTCCAACTCAAATGAAGCTCTGTTTACTCCATACCAGCACAGTCGGTTCCTCACATACCTGAGAAGGAACAGAGATGGTCTCCACACCACATCTGCTCTCAATGTCTCAGATTCTTCTTGTATGTATGTAACAGCTGTGATATTTTCATATCGACTTTTTTTATTTTAAATGTTCACTACAAAACAGATTTTCATTCTCATCTACTCTACTCTTCTTTACTCTATTCAGATAGAAACCTATTATTTGAACAAGGGGCTCAAGGAGGAAGACAAGGACGGAGTCTGGTTTAACCAACATAGGTTTCTTGTAATGTTTTATTTATATCACAACTGTATTGGCAAATAAACAGAACAATAATGAGGATGAGCACATAGGTAATGGAAATATGAGTGGAGTTTGGGTTAGTGTTAGGGTTTGGAACCTTCACCCGAATCAGGATGACTGCGTAGATAGTGGGAATGAGTAGAGGGAGAAAAGAAGATGAAGATGAAGATGATGAAGAAGAGGAGCAAGTGACTTGTGTGTTTGTTGATAACCCACTGCAGAGAGCACAACCACACATAGTGTTAATCTGAGTGTGAAAGTGTGTATCGCTGTGTGTTCATACAATTTGTGTCTGCTCTGCAAAAACAGATAATCAGGGTGAGTCACTTAGAGGTTGGCAGTAGATCAATCTTAAAGATTACATTTAGAAAAACTAGAGGAGGACAACTGTAAATAAATCAATATAATATAAAGGATTTGCACAATCGTTTAGTAAGATAAATGTTTAAATGAAGGAATGCATTTGAGCGCTGACGTTACCTCAGTCTGGAAGCCCTCAACCAGGATGGCAACCAACAAGTTGAAGAGGACGTAGTTTCCAAAGGTCATGAGAGCGATAAAGTAGAGGGCAGCCACGGGGGTGGTGGACGCCATGCCATTGTACAACACCTTATTCCAGTCTTCTTGGGTCAGGATCTGGACCAGAGCACAGAGGAAAAGGAAGGGCATCAGGGTTTAAGCAGTCTTCCACTAGGTCAGAGGAGCTACATATGTACATATTAAGGCTGATAAATATAATCCATATTGTATATATTATACTTTGGGCTAGTTCCAGTCTTTCAAGGTGTTAAAAGTGCAAACGTCTGTTCTGAAAAATGGAAATATGTTCAGTGGAAAAACAGAGGGAAATGGATAACAGAAACGCAAGGGATGGGACAGAGTTTAAAAAAGACTGGATTTGATGTCTTTGATTTCTTCAGGGGGATTCTGTTTTTTCACCCTGTTACCAGGAATGGGTTTAGTCTATGACAACCCAGCAGGATGCATTGCTTAAGGGCACTTGGGTAGGTTGTCTTTGATCAAAGGCTGTAACCTTCTAGATGGTGGATGAACTCACATGCCTTCAGGTCATCGACCTTGTATAAACTCAACAGATCAGTGAAATGGGCTGTAGCACGGAGAGTCCTGAATATGAAGAGTAGAAGAAGAGGGGGAAGCTTCAACACTCACCTGGAAAACAGTAACTATGGCCCAGAGCAGAGAGTCAAAGTTCTTCCTGTCGGGTAGAGTGTCTCCATCCCTCTCAGAACCAAACTTACAACCAAACAGATGCATCCCGAGGATACTGACACAAAACAAACAGGGAATGCAACATTCAATATCTATATATTTAAAAATCACCCCTAACCCATTAGATACTCAACAAATATTCCCATATATATACTGTATATATATGTCATTGAACAGGCCTCCACCAGTTCAACCTGGCAATGCTTCATTCAGATCAGGGGGTGTTGATCCATGTAGAGAAAAACAGCTAGGGGCTTTGGTGTGTATTTGGAAGTGTGTGTTCACACTGTGCACACTTACATACATCAGTTTACATCACAACACATGTCACGCTGCCGCAAATGTCACACGGTCAAATCAACCCAACACAGTGTCAGAACCTTCCCGGTCCGAACTCTTCAATTTTTTTTGGCTGCATGTGTATCCTGCTCCTCAGGTTCTGTTGAGCTCAGACAAACCAGGTCCAAAGCCAGTTCACACCATCAGCTGATTCTTCCTGTCAGGTGTCTACAATCGTTATTGCCTCTCACTGCTCCCATGTCCACATTAATGTGCACCTATCTACTGATGTACTTTGTTTTCATATTTTTGCGGCTTCGATTTCATCTGTAGGATCCATTTCATCGCCACTGATCCTCCTCATTTCACTTTATCCATTTAGGCTCTATTGGAAATTCCTCATGTGTATGAGAGATATGAAATATGTGAAAAAAAATCACTCAAAAACATTGCTTTGTATATATACATGGAAAAGAACAATTGGATGGAAGGTCATTCAGTAATATGTGTCATACCTGAAGATGAAAATAAAGAGCATGAGGAGCATGCAGAAGGTGGCGACGTTGTCCATGGTCTTCATCAGGACCACCAACTGCCTCTGCAGGGCTGGCATGAAGCGGACCAGCTTCAGCACCCGCATCAGTCGGAAGGTCCTCAACACAGACAGACCCCCGCCCTGTTGACCCACGATCTCCCACACACTGTGAAAGTATATATAACTGTAAGAAGTGACTGACAGACCTGATTCCACAACCAAAAATTAGGAACATTGTTCAAGTAAGGTTAATTTCAACACAGAAACATTTGTTTGACGTGAGTACAAAATTTGAGAGATGGTGCTCAAGGTATTTTGATAATTCCAATGACAGTATGTTCAATAAGTGCAACAGAAGGGGACTTCATCTCATTCCGTTCAACATGTGGTGGATTACAGAGGTGTTGCTTTGTCACCTGATGACCACAATGATACCGTCGAAGATGTTGTAGGGGTTCTTGATGTACCCAAAAGGCCCGTAGACCAGAACCTTCAGGAGCATTTCCAGGGAGAAGAGACTGGTGAACACGATGTTACTGATCTCCAGGGCGTTGGTCAGTTCATCAGGCTGAGGAGGAGAGAAAAGCATGAATATGACAAGCCCTGCAAACACTCAACACACACAACAGATGGCATGGTTTCAGCAGCATCATGGTAACTCTAGATATTATTCAGCCAGAAAGTGACAAAAATCAAAATACAGGAAAGTAATGGAGTTTTTTTTTTTTTCTTATCTTAGATTCTGTAGTTTTGGGAATTGGTTTTCATTACACAAATGGTCAGAAAGCAGAGGCATAAATTCAGATGTTTCACAACCAAAGGTCTTCAAATGTGTCAACAGACCACAATCAATGGTTTTCATTGTTGATCAACAGAATACTTTTGTTCAGTTGGTGATTTCTACAAATACTCTAAAAATTACTGAAATGGTTTGGTCTCACTCTCATTTTTTCTTATTGTATTTTAAGAGTCTGCTTAGAAGCGTCTTAAGATCCAACAGAGGAAAAAATACATTGATGCAGTTTTTTGACCTCAAGTCTTAAAATTTGGATCAGGTGTGTAAAAAAAGCAGTGGCAGGCCATGCATTTCAGACCTGGGCCCGCAGTGATGTCTAACCGGACTTAAATCCACCTCTTAAAACCAGAATTCTGATCCATAGCTCTACACATGATGTATTTAGACCAAAACACATACAAATGCATCACCTGAACATAAAGTCACGTACAACAGAGTCATATTAGCCTGCTCGATGGTCCGACCCACCTGGACCCAGGCACGGACCCAGGTCCCACCGGCACCTGGGCATGCACCGTGGTCAATTGGTGCACCGATCACATACACTGATGGCGTGCACTGATTGCGGTGCACCGACGGCATGCACCAATGGCAGTGTACCGATTGCGGACCTAGGCATGGCCAGGCACGGACCCAAAAAATATATTTAGAAAAATAATATAAACTTACTTTTCAGAGCCTGCCAGCCAGGTGTACTGTTAATAGTTATCAACTATGATAAATCTAGATAAATCCCTTTTCCTGGGCCAGCCTCTATTTACAGTGTCTTTGTGGGTTGAAAAACTAAAACAACTTGTTACACAAATGACCCATTTCCTTATTTCCTGTTTATCACATGTGCTCAGGTCTGTTCTGCGCAGCTTTACATAGCTCTGCCTCTCTCTATCACGTATGCAAATCAAAAGAAGTGCACGCACTGGCGCTACAGGCCCGCTAGATGGCCCCAGTGAAGCCACACTTGACGCTGATTGGTTAATGCCACAGATCCACTCTCATTCATTTTAATCTACAATGCGCCAACACTGTCGCTTTTGAAGGCCTAGAGGCAGATTTTGGACCCTTGCAACACATGATAGTGAATAATGATTGGTTAAAAACTCTAACATAAACCCCGCATTCCAAATCTCCACCTGGGGCTGGAAGCTGAGTAACCAACTTGGGAAAGCTAGGAAAGGAAGAGTATAGAGTGACCATGGGGAAAAATTTAATACATATTTGTGGAAAAAAAATATATTAAAAAAATATATTCCTGATTATGTTTATCCAAGATGTCGCTGCCCTAGCAGCAGCCTGTTACAGCAGCTCCGTAACTTTCTTCCTACTTTAAGTTTTTCTGCCCGACTCTTGTAGTCGTGTTAACTGGACTCCTATACTGCATGGACATATATCATTTTTGGAGTTTTTTTGTAAGGCAGTGGCTGTTTCTTTTGCCACGTTCACGAAATCCCGGACCTCCATCTACCGTGAGTTTGCTAGCCAGTGTTTGTCTACAGCTGAGATGATCTACACCGTGTACACCGGGAGGACCCGCATCTACAGCATCAGCGGGGGAAGTGCTGGCTGCGTGTGTACCGGAGGTGGGTTAATGTAACGGTACTACGGCAGATCTACCAGGGTCTCCATCAGTTCGTGTGGGTACGGTCTGAGCTCAGCCGTTACTACCAACCGTTTGTCATCGTGGTGGAGACATAACGGCTTTTGGATTCAGCATCTTGTGTGTTAGCTGCCTAGCTGCTAGCTGTATCAGCTGTATGAGATTTTTGGCTAATTAAGACTCCAGTGGACTCCATTGCACCCTCGTTTCATCAGCTGTCTTTCCTCCACTGGGGATGGTGTCCGAAGAAGGAGGGAGGAAGAGGGGCGGCTGGAGTGGCGTCTGAGTGAGTTGTTCTTGGAATGTGAAGGGTGTTTTCAGTTTAAAGACATTTACGTTTCAACCGTTAGCTGTGAGCAGCTGAGAGCACTATGCTAGCGGTGGCTGTGGACTCTTTTCACGGACCGACAGACGCATTCAGCCCCTCGTTTTTCGTTATCTTCTCTGGGACTTCAATAATGTATACTGTCTTTGTTGTCCATGTTGT
>JAPTHA010000012.1:3050552-3060553 GCA_029814585.1 Gymnapogon annona | reverse complement strand
ATGAAATACAAACTAAAAGTTGATATTTCTTTTAGAAGCATTTGCTGTGTTTTGCAAAGGGGGCCCCCGGCCAAGGGTCAAAGGGGTTTGGGGGGCCTTGGCATGGAAAAGTTTGGGAACCCCTGATCTAGAGTACTTGCAAAACAACTTCGCATGCATGCCAATGATGTCAGTGGTTTATTTTGAGTCCAACTTAACTCAAGTGCATAAAGTGTCTTCATGCCATAGATGTTGATATTATCATTATTTTTATGAAGTGAAATCCTGTTTAAAAAGTTGATAAAAGGAAAAAGTTTGTCTTAACAAACACTTGAATGTGTACAGAGCTCATAAAAAATAAGGCACTTAAGTAGTTAAACCTGAACAGATCATTCAAGTTCATGGACTGGATCCAGTCCAGTATAATGTTCAGCTCCAACTGGCGATACCCCATGACTATAATGACGGAGACTGATTGGAAGACCCTCTACCTAGATCAATGTCACTCAGTTTCCAGCTTAATTTAAGATTAAATTACATTAGGTTGTGATCGCATCATATCAATATCCATCTGACTACAGATGAAGGACAAATTCAATTTAGCAATTAGTTTCATTCAGAACTCACATGCCTCGTCTCATAAAGTGGCTGTAATCCCATAAATGAACTGTAGTTGATTCATGTAATTGATCCAATATATTAAATATAAAGGAATTATAAAGGAATTATCAGTTTTGTGTGTGTGTATATATATATATATATATCCAAACACACACACCCTCTGATTCTTCCATCTCTACTTCCGTTGAACGACCTCATCAATGGCTACAAAGTAATATATTATTTTTAAATTATTGCTTAACATTTATTTAACCAGATAATATCCTACTAAGATTAAAGCTCAGTAGCAGCATATCCAGGGTTATACAGTTGCAACACTAACAATACACACATTCAACAACAAACAGTAAAAATAACATTTACAAGCAGATTAACAAAAACAAGTACAACTTCTGAAATCGGCACCAAGAGCTTTCAGTTTGCACTTAATACAGTTCAAAGAAATCATTTGTTATTTTCCAGTCTTTGTCAGTCTTTGATGATTCCATATGTGAGAAGCAGAATAAACAACAGTCTTTTGACCCAGTTTTGTACTGGCAAATGGCACAGAAAGCAACATGTGAACAATTGTACGACAGGAATTAGCATTAGAGCTTCTCTGCCCAATTAATGTACAAATATAGATGAGGATGAGTACTGACTTCTAAATAAACAAATAACATTCAGGTTGTATGAGTTTTCTTACACACCAACTTCATCTATCCCGAAATCGCAAACATCCATACGCACAAAAATCAGGGTTCGATTCATACTTAATTCTTCTGAGGATGTCTCTATCTCGGAAAAAAAAAATGTTTGGTCAATATATTATCTCCTCTAGAGTCAGGCATAGGCCGACAGGTGTTAGTATGATCGCACATTTATAAAGGAAAGCATTTAGAGCATTTAGGGTCTATGGTTTGAAAGAAAGGTTCAATAGACAAAGAACAACTGAATTAACCTTCCATGGACAGAAGAATGTAGGACACAGACAGTGAACACCTGCATTTGTCCTAACGTGGTGATGTTCAACACCACAGACAGATGGTAGTCTATAGACCTACACTTAAGATATGAAGACAGGATCAACTGGATTCAAATGGTCCAGTGTGTTCATTTATGAATTACTTATGTCGGTTGAACAGCCAATCATCTTCTGCATCTGCCCCAGAGCTTTTTCACTTTTCTGCATGTCACAACTGGTTTAGAGAAAATAAACAACAAAACAAATAAATGGATAATTTTTTCATGATTTCATAACACTTCCTCCAGTTTGTTTGTTTATAACCTTGAAAGTCGATGGTCATTTTAGAAGGATTGTGGCTCTGGTGTATAATTATTATGATTAATATGATCAACTATAGTACTAGTAAATGTTGAAGGGCTCCAACACTTCCTTCAACTCCTCAGTATCAGTAACCACGCATATGTTCCCATCCCTTTGTCCAAACATGTCATTCATTCATGCGTTTGTGTGTATTGTCTTGTGTGTAACATGTCTTGGAGTCTTTGTTGTGCTTGGGGTCTGACTGGCAACCTAGACCTGTGACTCTTGGGACAAAAGAACTGACAAATGTTTGGCTGAAAATGTTGATCTTTTGAAGAAAATTTTGATCAGTATCTAATATGTCAGTTTCTGTGTTATTTGTCAATCTTTCATAAATCAACATGATGTTTCAGTTCAGTGTCATTTTTGATGAACTGAGAAAGATACAAATACACTTGGGTGTCAATAATGATAATATCAGTCAACAACAATGAGCAACTCTCTGTTGTATCTGTATCTACTACTATCGGACACAGATTTTAATGTCAGGTCATGACAAGAACTCCCAGCACAAAGATGGCTCTGACACCTTCAACATGAAACACATATAAAGACAGTAGTTTTCTTACCTGCAGGATCTTGCATCTGTCTGAGTGGCAGTCGATATCCTCGCATGGATGAAACATGCCCAGAGTCACACAGTTCAGCAGGATCACCAACATGGACGCTCGCTCGAACCACGTGGAGACCACAGTTAAGGAACAGAATATGTGCAGAAGACAGCAACAACTGACAGCAAGTTAATGACAAAGACACATTATCCTGTTTCCGTCATTTCCCACATTATCCATTGCCCACGTTATCCAGTGACATCATTATCATCAGTATACACATTCTTCACATAGATCAATTATTCTCAGAATCAATTAATCAATCAATTAATTTACCATATTATTCATTGTCCACATTGTCATTACACACATTATCTAGTGACATCAAAATCTATTGTCTCCACTATCAGCATTGTACCAATGATCTATTTTCCCAATGATCTATTATCATTATCCTCATTTAATTATCATGAAAGAAATACTGTCTGCATAGAAACCACAACAGGGGGAGTTAGACTGACAAGGAGGAGGAGTTAGTGCATATGAAGACATCCTGATACACGACGTCTGACTTTTATTGACCATGAGGTGGTAGTGGGCATTCCTGATGTGGTTAATGTGGTTAAGCTAAATGCCAGCCTGGGCTATGAAACAACAGTCAACCAGGAGACTAAATCCAGATTAGGCTGGTGCAACACAACAATTACATTGGACACTCAGAAACATAGGATCCATGAATAAATGACAAATACTCCAGTACTAATACTCTAGCACTAATACTCAAGGACAGATACTCAAGAATAATACTCTAGTATTAATACTCTAGGACTAATCTTCTAATTCTAATGTTAATATTCTAGTACTAATAGTGGAGTAATAGTCTTCTACTGCATTAATGTGCATGTTGGACTTTAATGATACAGATTCATTGTTTAATTTTTTTTTCAGAACTGAATATACTGTTAGATTAGATTAGATAGTACTTAATTAGAAGTACTATCTAATCTAACCTAATGTAATCTGTTGGCCAGTTTTCTAAAATGTCACGACCACATGTCTCTAAAAAGTAATTTTTTTTAACACAGACCTTAAATATGATGATAATGTATTCAACATGGATGTGCAGGGACTGTCATGGCTGACACGTCTCTGTAACATCATGTGGCAGTCAGGGACTGCCAGACAAGGGTACTGGAGAGGAGAATCCGGCCATTAGTGGAACCTTGGATACAGGAGGAACAATGTGGGTTTCGTCCTGGTCGCGGAACACTGGACCAGCTCCATACTCTTCACAGGGTGAAGAGTATGTAGGTGCTTGAGGGTTCATGGGAGTTCGCCCAACCAGTCCACATTTGTTTTGTGAATCTGGAGAAGACGTTCTATCGTGTCCCTTGGGGCGTCCTGTGGGGGGGTGCTCCATGAGAATGGGTTCTGGGGCCCTTTACTAAGGACTGTCCGGTCCCTGTACTCTCGGAGCAGGAACTCCGTTGACATTTCCGGCAGTAAGTCGGACTCGTTCCTGGTGCGTGTTGGACTCCAGTAGGGCTGGTTTTGTCAACAGTTCTGTTCATTACTTACATGGACAGAATTTCTAGGCGCAGCGGGGGTTCTTTTTGGGGTCCTCAGGATCTCATCTCTGCTTTTTGCAGATGATGTGGTCCTTTTGGCTCCATCAGACCTGGGCCTTAAGCATGTTCTGGGGCGGTTTGAAGCTGAGCGTGACGTTGCCGGGATAAGGATCAGCACCTCCAAATCCGAGGCCATGGTTCTCGACCAGAGAAAGGTGGTGTGCCCTCTCCAGGTCGGTGGGGAGTCCTTGTCCTAAGTGGAGGAGTTTAAGTATCTCGGGGTCTTATTCACGAGTAGGGGGAAAATGGAGTGTGAGATTGACAAGCAGATCGGTGCAGCATCTGCAGTGATGCGGTCGCTGTAGGGGTCCGTCGTGGTGAAGAGAGAGCTGAGACAAAAGGTGAGGTTCTCAATTTACCGATCAATCTACGTCACTACCCTCACCTATGGCCATGAACTTTGGGTCATGACAAAAAGGACAAGATTCCAGATACAAGCGGTCAAAATTAGTTTCCTCCGCAGGGTGGCCAGGTGCACCCTTAAAGATAGGGTGAGGAGCTCGGTCACCAGGGAAGAGCTTGGAGTAGAGTCGCTACTCCGCCACATCGAAAGGAGTCACCTGAGGTGGGTCGAGCATCTGTTTTGGATGCCCCAAAGACACCTCCCTAGGGAGGTGTTCTGGGCATGTCCCTACGGGAGGAGGCCCCGGGGCAGACCCAGGACAGAATGGAGGGACTATGTGTCTCGGCTGGCTTGGGAACGCCTTGGAGTCCCTCCGGAAGAACTGGAGGTAGTGTCTAGGGAGAGAGAGGTCTGGGAATCCCTGCTTAAGATTGCTGCCCCTGCAACCTGGACCTGGATAAGCGATGGAAAATGGATGGATGGATGGATGGATGTCTTCAACATATTGCAAGAGTAAAGTTACATCAACCTAAGGATTAACAGGTGTAAATGGTCAAACAATAGGTAGAATTCAGAAGGGAATGCAAAAAGGGCGGAGCTTTTCAAAAGGGCACTGCAAAACAGAGAGCGACAATGCACCTGCTTACACTCAAGTGAACGAATGACTAGCCATACAGTCATCTGACACAATAAGGCAAATACCCCATTTAGACCAGCATCAGTCACACCGAAGGTCAGCAGCTGAAAATGAGTCTGTACAAAACACCTCCTGGGAAATGGACTCATAATACTTTAATAACAAATGCACATAAATGAGACAAATGTCCTCATCTGAACATGACCAGGACCAAAATCAACAGCTCATAGCCAGCAACATGTTTTGTTTTTTTAATTCTCAGAGTTAAAAAATAGATGTTTCCCTTTTCATCCAACATTGACAGCATTCACAGTCAGACCAGTACTGGATCTATTCTTCTGGCACGAAAAACCTATACTCCATTATCTTAATTATACTTTTTGTCATTTTCTATTAACTTTGTTCTAATTTTTGCAGTACTGGTATTCTATTCAAATTGTTGCATTGGCTGGAGGAGAACAACGATAGAGAAAGGAGATTGTACTCTATCCTATTTTATTGTGTTCTGTTTAATTACATTGTTTTGTGTTTTATACTATTCCATTATATTCTATTTTGTTCTAATGTTAAGTCTTCAAATAAACAAAGCTGATTACCCTCTACTGAGTGGGGGTGGGGGGTCCTGTATGTATGTAAAAGCCCACCAAAGTTCATTCACTATAAATTAAACCAGATTTTAAATGCTTTGGTCTATGATGATCATTTATGCTACATGCTGGTCCTAAAAATATTTAGTTATACTTCACCATTGCAAACGCACACACATGCATACACACACAGACACACACAACTTATAGATGACATTGAGAATTATCACCCTGATGCCAGTCTGGTTAACAATGTTAGACACAAAAAACAGTTTGTCATCCAAGAGTGTGTGTGTGTGTGTGTGTGTGTGTGTGTGTGTGTGTGTACGTGTGTGTGCGTGTGTGTGCATGTGTATGCGTGCGTGTGTTTAGGCGCACATGCCAGGACAAATGACCTATCCGTCTGTTATCACATTAACTGCCACTTGCTCATTCATCACTGTGACCCATAATGCACTTGGGTCAGCATGGGCCCAAAGTTCCAACAGAAAAGGCAAAGACAGAATGAATAACAGCACAAGAATCTGAAGGTTTTCAACCGTTCTCCACTGGAACAGGTTCAAAGCAGGGCTCCCGTCTGTCAACTAAAGCCATGGAAAACGAAGTAAAGCAGTTTTAAACATGTTTATATTTGCATTGATTACAGATTGAACTCTGGTGGTCGATGTGATGTTAAACTGGGGTATATAGATGATGAAGGTGGAGGGCTGAGGAAAACCAAGCACATCACTGGGGGAATCATGGCTGGATGTGGAAGAGACACAGGATGGTGTCACACACTTAAGAATGAACAAAGACTCTGCGGATTCCAAAGGGATGCAATTAAACCAGATCAGTGGATATGACCATTAAACCGGAAACACACACATGCGCTGAGGCCCAGTTCCAGAGTGTGCGTTTCATAAGTTGTAGGTGGTGCAGACTCCCATTGACATCCAGCGGAGCTCCTGACTAACACATAAAGGTGAGGGATACTTAAAAATAATGAGCTCCACTAACTGTCTGAGACCATGGACGACTAAATGTCAGTTTGGTTTAGGAGTCTCTGACATGCACACCAATACATACTCACAACCAATAACAAATAACAAATAGCGCAAGAAATGAGGACATGGAGCCATGCGGGGATTGGAGTTCACAGTTTGGCTTGTTTTTGCAACTAAAAGAAAGAACATTTGATTTCCTCCGAACTCCAGCACAGACGAGTTTAGTTCCAACAATAATGAGCAGATGAATCCAATTTATGACACATGTTCCAACTGGAAGGGTCTGGGCATGCATTTACTACTTTTCTTCCTGATTAGGTGAATGAATCTTATGTTTGTACCAAAAAATGGATTCATGGGACTGTTTTGTTAGTGTATGATCAGAAGTTTCCTCATTAAAGAAAGTTACTGGTCAGCACCAAAACTATCAAAAAAGTGCAGAAACAAAAGGATATCAGTGTTTCCCATAAATTACAATCTCATAATGGACCAAAAATATCTTTACACTCCTATAATAACATAAAAGATGTACAATATTATTTTGCTCTGGCAAATAATTACAGCATAGTCCAACAGCCAATAGGAAAGCTGAGTGAAAACAAAGAACATCTGTTCAATCCATGGGGTCAGACATCAACTAGATGTACTTTACTGAACCTCCAAGGGGTCAAGAGTCATGTACAGCCGCACATGGCAATAAACATCATATACCACAGAAAAACGCAGGAGATTCATAAAAAAATAGTAATAATAAATAAAGTAAGGCGGAGATAGAGAATGTAAGACTAGATGTTTCTTCAGCAGAGAGAGAAGATCCTGAGCAGACGGACTGAGACAAAGCAAACCATTAAATATGAACCAAGTGACCAATTCAATCAATAAGCCTTCCTCTGCACTCCTTTTCTTCCTCTGACTCTACAGCTGGTGGGCTATAATTATACAAAGAGGAGAGACTGTGTGCAGTCTCCTGTCCTCACACACACACACACAAACACACCTTCATGGTGTCAGCATATAAATAAGTGGTGACGCCCTGAGGGATGGATTCAATTAGAGGAAAGATACACAAGGATATGCTCTGTCAAAACTGTGAATGCAAGAAGCTTCTGTGCACACACATGTTCTCATAGGTTGTTGTTGGACCTCGAATACACACACGCAACCACACACACATGCATGCGCACATACACACACTCACATACACACTTTCACATTTATCAAACAGAAGTCCGTGTCTCATTCTTCATTAAAATAATCTGTTATTTTCCTCTTGCTGTCATGACTAAACTCATCCCACATTGTTATGAGGATAAACCCATTACCTGCCTCATCCTGTTCCCCCCAGGCCCTGCCCCTCTACCAAAGACAGACAACCAGAGCAAAAGGTTGATTGTTTGGGGGCAGGACACTTGTAATTTTGATTGGGTGAAAATTTAGACCTGTTCTACCAAATGACCAATGAACTTTGTGTTATTATATAGTTGACCCTGTGGTGAGAGTTACTGGAAATGGCCTCTAAGGCACCAGTAGGTTCGGAGAGATGTATTGGAGACACCTGGACGAGTTCTATTGTTAGAACAAGGTTGTGGGTGACTCACGTGGTCCTTGCGGAGGCTGTGTTACTAACCCGTGTTGTAGAGGAACCAAAACTAACCTTATATTAATCCTTGCAATAATTTCATCTATGTTACATGATATAAATCTATAAAAGAAAAGCTTGATTGGTGACTCAAATTGTCCTTTGTATTGAAGTTGAGTAGTGCTTACTCAGTACAGTATGTAACCAGACATGCTCTGTTGATGCAACCTGCTGAAACTCTGCTTTCTCTCCCATTATGTTCATGAAAGGAATTCAGATCAAAGCGCGGAGGGGTTTGAGAGGAGGAGGATGTGAAAGGCTTGTCTCTTGGAATCAATTTACTTTGCCCCCAAGTGGAAGCACAACAAAGACCAAAAATAACTATGACAAAAACCAATAATAAATGTAAAAAGTCCAAGGTTAAATGTGACAAACACCAAGGATAAATATGACAGTGACCAGGGATAAATACAAAGATCAAGGTTGAATACAACGATAACGAAGAACAAACATAACAATAATACAAGTTTTTGGGGAAAAAAAGACATCTTAAAAGTTGTATTCTTGGGCATAGTCATATTAAATATTAGATATTGAATTGGAAGATCAGTTTACAATTTGATTCAGTATATTTTTTGGTCGTTTTTGATAATTGATGCCAACTTCTTACTTCATGCTAATTTCTTACTGTAATTCTATAATTAAAATAATAAACTGTATTCAAGGGATGAGTAATAATAAAATCAGTTGAATGTTCCAAGGCACTCATCCATAGACTAACATTTGATCGACACAACCCCTCAACGCAAATTACCTTTACAGGACAAATCATCCCTAGTAGATTTAAGACCCAGTATCATCATATTTCAGGGCCGATCAGAGCACACCTTTCAAAAGAAAATGGCGTTAGCGTGTTTGTGGACTCATCGTGGAACCGGAGGTTGAACTGCAACTCGATATTAAACCAATCATTTGCCTCATTATAGCGAAAAAATGCAGTCAAAAATTAGGCCGTGATAAAGTAAGTGAATCGCGTACTGATAATTAGCATGTCTTTGCACACCTTTTTTGGGGTGTTTTAAAAATGAACCATGCAGATGATGCGTTCACGTCTCACTATCTACCCCACTGAGGAGCTGATTCTAAGGCATGGGCAGTGACAGACCTGCTGACACTGGGACAGCCTGCTCTGCAGTTGCCTGGCTGCTTTAGAAAGCCACACTTATACTGGAGCCGCACTCATGACTTCAGCCTCCTCTTCTTTTTTCTTTGTTTCCTCAGGTGTGCCACACTGTCTTTTCAGAGGCCAAACTTTACAAAGCCAAGGGTATATAAATAAATAAGTAGCACCAACTATTTGTGAAGATGTGCAAAACAGGAAGGAAAGGGAGCTGTGGGTGAAAAGTGTGGTTTGTGTATGAAGTCAGAGACGACTGCGTCACATTTGCAGCTCAACTCCCATCAATCCGCATTCCTCTAAACCCAACAAAGCTTTTCCCCTTCTGATCACTTTCTTTTCACTTTCTGTCTCTACCTCAGCTTTTTTTTTTCACTGGCAAAAGACTGACAAAAATGAAACTTTATTCAGGGGAAGAATGTTGAACACAACCAAAAAAAAACAAAAAAGACAGAGAAAAGAAAGTTGAAGGATGTTCATGAAATATTAAGGGCGAGTTCAGCCTTTTGTTAATACCTGATCTTTCGATCTTTCACTGTTGCTGTGTGTGTGTGTGTGTGTGTGTGTGTGTGTGTGTGTGTGTGTGTGTGTGTGTGTGTGTGTGTGT
>JAPTHA010000012.1:2987910-3009060 GCA_029814585.1 Gymnapogon annona | reverse complement strand
GATAGATAGATAGATAGATAGATAGATAGATAGATAGATAGATAGATAGATAGATAGATAGATAGATAGATAGATTGGCCTAATTCAACAGCCAATAATAACACAGAGAGAATGTTCAAATAGACTGAGATGGGGGCTCTACTGCTTCACTCCACTCCTGACATGGAAGCCTGGAAAAGTACTATCAATATTCTATAATCTGTCTTTATATTTGGTCTGCTACGTGGACTAAGAGGACAGAGCTGCAGATGGAGAAGGAGAAAGTGAATTCAAAATCTCCCAGTGAATTCAACTCCGGCCACTTCAACTACTTTCATACTAACCCTTTGTCTGAGAATCTGTAGTCTTTGAATGACGCGATGTTGATGCAAAAACACTTTTATATTTTATATTCTTTTAATACATGTCTGTATTTTACGGTGCCATTTAGATGCAAAGCTGCACTTTTATTGCACAACAGCTGTAATCATAATATAGTGTTTTCTCTTCTATTCCATTCCATTCTATTCTGTTCTATTCTATTAGTACCTGTGTCGTGCCATGTTGAAGTTCAATGATGTAGAGTATTAGCACATAAAACTGTCACCTCGCAATGTACCTGATAACAGAGAAATGAACGTCACAGGTTTCCATGACAACATAATGCCTCAATGTTCCAATAACAACAGCCAAACCCTCACAAATACTGAAACTGAATAGAGCTGCAGATTCACACATCAACAAATCCCAAAACACACTTTTCAAAAGAGATTTTTACAAGAAACATCCTTAAATTATGAAAACACTTGATGTGAATACTATGGTTTGGATCGTGTAGAGACCTACTTCAGATACAGTGACTGTCAACAATATGATTCGTCAAAACAGTCCAACACGTGCCACTTAATAATACTTTTCAAAATGCTTTTAAAAGTTCCAGCTAAGCATACATTGAGTTCACAAGTAAAAATTTTATATGATTACACACACACACACACACACACACACACACGTAAGGCACGGGCTCCTTGCAGAAACCTCTTTACATGCAAAATACATGCAAGTCACATCACATGCTCAGCGAGACACATGAATCATACCCCACCACACACACACACACACTACACACGTGGTATACAGTGAACTAAATGAATACTTTATCAGACATAATCTGTCATTGCATAAGCAGATTCATGTCTTCCTCCCACTGAATAGAGGCCATATATGTTCTCTAGCTCCTCCCTCATCCCCCATACACACACCAACACTGAGAACACAACTGTACAGCAGAGCTGAAAAAGTTGGAAATGTCTGAAAACCTCAGAGGAAAGTCAATAGGAGGAGGGGAAAGAGGAGAGCAAGGGGGGAAGGATGAGGACGAGGAGGAGAGGAAAGGGGGAAAGAGGAGGAAAGGAAGGGGAGAGAGGAGGAAGAAGGGGAAGGACGAGAGGAAGCCAAGAAAGGAGGAGGAGGAGGGGGAGAAGGAGTAGAGGGAGGAGGAGGACAAAGAGAGGAAGGAGGAGGATGAGGAGGAGGAGGAAGAGCCAGTGGAGTTGGTGGTTCCAGTCCTCCTCCTTCTCCTTCTACTCCTCCTTCTCCTAATCCTCTGTAAATCTCTGTGTTTTTTTTGTCTCTTCTTTTCTCCTTTTTTACACAGGTTCTCTTCCTCTGTTTTTGTTTTTTTTTCTCATTCCACTGAATTTGGACGCCGTAGATGATGGCACACACACCCTTCTTGCTCTTCAGCCAACGTGAGGCTTTTAAAGGAAAAAAGGAAGAAAAAAAGCAGAGGGGTCTGGGAGAAATAGGGAGGGAGGGGCATTTTCTGCTTATTAAGTAAGTGTTCGCTTCGTCTTCCATTATTTGAGAGACGCATCAGAGCAATGAGCAACAAATGTGAAAGGCTGGTGTTTGGTGGAATACAGAGGACAAGAGTAAAACAGAAGGAAAAAACAAATCAGTAGCGTAGTTCCACTGAAGCCTCGGGCCCCCTGGGCGCGAGCGGCTGTTGGCGTTCCAATGAGGCTATTTAAATGTGATGATAAATACCTATGGAGTCCAGGTGTCTCCTCACTGGTGTGGACCGTGTAATCCTCTGCTTCAATCAGTGGGAGCAAAGGATAAAACACGCTGGACGCATTCCGAACACCCCCCCCCCTCCTCTGAGTTGGCAGTGAATTCGCCGCCCCACCACAGAGCAGACACCTATGGGAATAGTGTGTGTGTGTGTGTGTGTGCGTGTGTGTGTCTATCATACACAGATTGTACAGGAATCATTAGTAGAACCAGCAGTGGGAGTTTCACACAGGCACCACGCCGGGCCAAACATCACTCAGAGCGCATCCTCCAGGGGTCTTCAATTAGACCTTAAATACCTCAGCGAGTATCCAGGGGTCCTAATTACTTCAGACTGTTGAAAATGGCCACCAGCCGCCAGAGGCCCAAGGCTTACCGAGAATATGCCTGTTTAGAATAGACCCTGGCCCTGGCATCAGTAGGGGTTTCCTGTGTTGTTCCTCCATAGTATCAGACAGAGGAAGTGGTCTGAGCATCCCAGCCACATGAGACGGGTGTGTTATAGATGTATTTATAGAAGAGAAAGAGAGACAGAGAAAGAGAGAGAGAGAGCACTGCAGGATTGATGCAACATCCAAAGACACATAGTGGAGGGAGGTGGAGGAAGAAGAGGAGGGCACAGAAAAAGAAAAGAAGACATACAAATATTTAACCAATATAGCAGAAGATACATCTGATGTGTGGACACACGTTATCTCCTTATTCTTAATCTTGTTTTGCACAAATTTAAATAATATTTATATTTATATTTTTCTGCTGTGTGCTCTGTAAATCTATTCTTGCTGCCGTAAATCTGAAATTTCCCAGAGTGGGACTATTAAAGGAATATATCTTAAGGCAGGAGTATGTATACACACACTCACACACAGTTACACACAGACATATCAATTCACTTACATTACAATGCATTGCACAACTGTTGACCTTTTCCTAAATTGGCACAAATACATGTTAAAGGCTGAGAGGACACAACATGTAAGTGTAATCTGCACCGCCCTGGGGAGGTACAAACACACCCTGACCTGCAAGCACACACCATAACACACACAAAGCAGTCGTCAAAGCTCCTCAACTCGTCAGTAAAGTCCAAACTCAAGGACTCACAAACTTCTGTTGATGAGATCCTCAGGCCAGGCGGAAAAAATGGACAGTAAACATGAATTCCATAAAAAGACGAAGGCTGTGACAGCGTCCATTACATGATAAGACACTGTGGTCCCAACTGCGTTGCATCACTTCACTAAGGTGTTCCAGAAGTCTGTGACGAACATATAAGCAACGCAATGGACTCTGTCTACATCCTGGTATTGTGAATAAACTGTCGAAAGAATAATTCTAAGCCAATACATAGTGTTTGTGTTTATATCTGTGTGTGTGTGGGGGGGGCGGTCATGCAATCGTGTTCTTCAATACGATACCAACCATCTCAAACTAGTAAGTTTCCCCAAAAACTGCTTTTTGATTAATTGTTTTGGTGTTATTAGTGCAAGGTAGTGATTTTCGTCAAAGGAACCTTGTGTCTGTTCAGTATTTCTACAATACCAGTCTGACCTGGTATCATATAAGTAGTTAAGGTCTTTCCCTTTTGTTTATTTAACCTTTCTTTAATCTGCAAAATTAGTTGAGAACTGATTGTCATTTACCATAATGACCTGGAGAAGAAGCACACAAATTAAATAAAAAACAACACAGATACAACATGTGATAGCACAGATTATACAGAGAGAGAGAGAGACACACCCACAGACACACACACTTACACCACACACACACACACACACACACACACACACATATATATGTATATATATATATGTATATATATATATATTGTTTGTTTGTTTTGTTTTGTTCTTCTTGAGGTTTGTAAATGTATAGCAGAGTTGTCCATGGTGCAGTTGCTATGTTCATCCAGTTTTGTATGACATATTGTGCCTGTGTTATTTGGATTGTTGCATGAAGAACGTTGAAGACATCAGCATGAATGGGCCTTTGTCATGGACACAGTGTTTTACAGCTGCTGATGATGAACAATGTGAACTGCAGTCCTTAATCTGACATATGAAGTCTCTAAAGCTAAATTAGAATACAAATGTAATAATAATAATAATAATAATAATCACCATCATCATCTTCATAATGCAGAATAATATTGGTGTTAAACACCTACTGAATACCCCTAGAGCTGTATATATGAGTGTGTTTGTGAATGCTGTCAGTGTCCGGCTGCTACGTCATGAGTCGGTGCCAGTTGGTCTGATGATAAAAGCACAGAACAATGCAGACTGAAGAAGTATCTTCGCAGTTTGTTTGGCCTTAAAGACAGAAAACTTTATGACGGATGGAGGAGCAGCTCTCATATGGACAATAGTTTTAAAGATTCAGATTCAGCGGGGGGAGGAGCACAGGGGACCATATGACAAATATGACTGTATTTGTCAGACCTTTTAAAGACTTGACATTTACAGACATGGAAATCAGCTGTGATTGTCAAGAGACTAAGACGGAACGGAGGAGTAGTGATGATGATGAAAGCAGATCAACAGAGGAAAAAGAAGGAGAGGATGAAAGGAAGCAGCAAAGGAGAGGAAAGCGAACAGAGAAAGAAGATCAGATGGACGGATGGACGGATGGATGGATGGATGGATGGATGGATGGATGGATACAGGTAAATCCAGAGCACATTAACATATAGAGCAGGGCTGTGTAATCCACTCCACAGCAGCACCATTCCTTCCTCCGCCTTCCAGTAAAGTAGCGCCTGTACCACATGCGGAGCCACAGACCTCGCCTGCAGCGCCTCCTCTCCTCCTCTCCCTCTGTCCACTGAACTGAATCAGTGCAGATCAGTACACTTACACATCAATAATCCCCCTCTGTGGCAGGAATGATTCAATAACACTGTGTCACTCGGACCGGCCCCACCCAACAGCCTCACAGGCACTGCTGCCAGTCCAGGTATGTTTCAATAAACCCATTACAATGCACGGCCTCTGTGGTCGCTATGGGCTGTGGTAATGACACCCAGTCATGTGAGGTCAATAGATTTCTGTCACTCGTGGTCATTATTATTATTATGAAAGATCGATTAGCATCTTAGAGGAAGCAGAGCCAGATCTAGACAGATGGAGGGTTTGGACCCATGTAACCTACAGAAACCTACACACTTCCTTTCTCAATACGTGCTGGTGGCTGACACAAACACCATCGGGTCACATGGGTTTGGTTCTAAACAACAGGAGGTAAACAACAATGCTAGTAACTGTCCAAATCGACACATGTCTGTCCGATTTCAGTCCATTACCCTTAAGGTCAATTGGGAGGAGCCCCGGAGGCAACAACCCTGGTGTTTCTTACCTGCCACAGGTGAGCGCACATGTGCGCATGCGCAGCTGCCGTGACTCCTATCTCATAAGTAAAAGGATATGGGTTGCAGACCATCTTGAGACACCAGCTCCGCGGCCTGGTGGTTTGTTTCAGGTAGAAGAAGACCACGGGGGCCAGGGTGGGGTAGGGCAGGCTGTCCCCGCCGCTGGCTGACACGTCCTCCCCTGATGTAGAGATCCCATCTGCCGCCGGGGACGCCGGGAACACCGGCTCCAACACCGGCTCGCTGCGCTCCCCTCCCCCGGTCCCGGTCCCGGTCCCGGTCCTAGACAGGTCGTTGAGCCGGATGAAAGTCCTCGGGAGAGAAGATGAGCGACCCTCCGAGCCCCTGGTGTCGGGGATCCCGGAAAGATCTTCCCCATCTTCAGCCATCATTCACCGCCTGCGACCAATAATCGATCATAAATATCTGATTAGGTCGGTAAATACAGAGCATTATGATTCAACACAGACAAATCTGCTGATCTCTAACTTTGGATTCAGCCGAGTGAAAAACATCAACACAATTCAATGGAAATACTGAAATCTGCAGGAAACAACAGGGACTGGGGTTGGTACCGGGACCAGGGCTGGTACTGGGACCTGGGCCAGGGCTTGGTACCCGGACCAGCTCTGGTACTGGTGGAGATTGGTTCTGAACATTTGATCAAAGACGGTTCGTCGAAAAAAATATTCCATTTTTTTTCTGAAAAAGACACCGCACTAAAGTTATTTCTGAAGAAACACAAATTACCTAGAATTTAGTCTCATGATCAGAAAAAAAGGAACAGAATCCAAGTCTCCAAAAACCCAGAAGGGGTAAAACCACGTCATCAGCTGCAGCGGCGTTTTAATCCGTAAACTTCGGATCAATTATCGCCGAATAAAACAGTAGCGGAGTGGTTCGGCGCAGACACGGGTCCACCGGAGCATCTTTCCGTTGGGTGGCTTCTTACCTGATATGGACTCGGTTCGTTCCCAGAGCGCGTGCAGTCATCGCATGATCAGTTTGTGTTGTTGCTCTAAAGTCCGCACCAGCCTCAAAAAACGGTTCAGGAGGGCAGAGCAGAAGAGAGGAAGGCGGGTGGTTCTGGAGGTTCTGGGGCGGTCGGGCCGTGTAGGGTCCAGTCTGTACGGACGCGGTGCGTCCGGGCCCGGTGTCTCCGGTGCCTCTCCGGGGCCTCAGTAACTCATCAGACCCATCCCCGTTCCGTTGCAAACGGAGCCGTCGCCTGGAGGGTGTGCGGAGTTAAAATATTAACAAACTTATGTATGATCCTCTGCTCTCCCACAGCCGATGGAAAACACCCAAAAACGGGGAAAACACGACGGCGAATAACGGAGTAGGCTTCCCCGTGGATTTCTCCGCGGGTTTTTCGCCTAATTAAAAATCCAACACTTTCCGTCGCATCCACAGGCGGTTTTCAGTGCATATCCCGCATCCGTGCGTTAAATCTCCTCCGCGTTGATGCTGCTGCTGCTGCTCATCCTCTGGACACACACGCGCACATGCACGCACGCACGCAGACACACACATACACACACACACACCAGCGGCTTTCCTCTAAATGTCACAAACACTTCCTTTCTCCACGGACCTCCTCGTGAACCACCGGGCTGCTCACTGGTGCTCTCACTTCTTTCCTCCAGACTGTGTTCGCTCGATTCCGTCCATCACACAGCTGGATGGGGGATCCGAACTTCTCATGCCCCGCCCACAGATCCCCCACTCTCTGCCAATCACATCACTAGCTCATAGGTGCTCCTTTCCTATTGGCCAAAGCAACTGTCTGTCCGTTTACTTGCTGAGGGGAGGGGTGAAACAGCTGGAATCTTATTGTCAACTATGAACCAATGAGAAGCGAGGGACTGATGGCATTTTGGCAGTATTGGCTTGTGATTGGTCCAGAGCTTCATTCTGGAACATTTTAATGGCTGAAAAAATAGCTAAATAGTGCAAAATTAAAAATCTGCCCAGTGTTGTATAGAGTCACCCCAGTGGTCCACCAGACAAAGCTGTGAAATTACTTTATTGATAAAGGAGACGATAACAGTCCATCTACAGGGGGGGGTGGAGCATCTGGCACCAATAACTGAAACAACACAAGCTGCAAGGGCATTGGTTCTGTGTGTGGTATTTACAAACATGGACCTGCGTATGTGTCGTAGTTTGATCCGTTTGAGTTCTGAATATATGAACTGAGGTCCACACACGGATGAGAGGACAGGAACCAGGAGTACATTACCTCCATAAAACATTGAATAGAAGAGGAACACCCATTTAGAAGGTTAGGACCTTCGCGTACCGGTACATAGTATGTAAATATATATGATTCACTCCCTCAATACATATGAGAGACATTCTAAAGGTGAAACAGTGGTTTATATGTAGACACATAATCCTCAATATCACTCACATTGCATCTGTCACATCATCCAAACTCTGAGAAGCAGAGATTTAGTAGATTTGTATTTGAGTGAAGTGTCGTTGTTTGAAGGTAGTGTAAAGTGTCACTCGTTTTGCAGATGGACCCCACCTCCCGCCCCGTATGAGATCACAGTACCACATCCATCCAATTAGGAAGGAGGGAAGAATGAATGTGTTTGCTTCAAGTCCATTAATGACTGATCAAAGGTCTGACAGTAAAAAAAAAAAAGTTCCATTGACACTGGTTAAGAAGATGTGTCACAACCAGCCTCTGATACAGAGGCTGGTTGTGGTTGAGGACCTGTGGACCTTTGGTCTAACACTCCAACAGGATTCATGTCGACCACTAGGGGAAGATGTTTCCCCAGACAGTCCCTCTGTTTCTGTCCTTTTCTGTTTCTTTCACACACTTCATCTGTGCAGTTTAACCCTTAAAGACCCAGACATCCACCTTTTAACCCTTAAAGACCCAAACATCCACCTTTAACCCTTAAAGACCCAAACATCCACCATCAACCCATAAAGACTCAAACATTCACCTTTAACACTTTAACACCCAAACATCCATCTTTAAACCCACTGTGGTGGAGTGTCCATGAATGCCATGTCACTCCCCCATACACAGCGCTTCCCCTTTGTCTCTGCTTAAGGAGGCAGTGTGTGTAGTGTGCCTGTGTGTTTCCCCTGTATCACAGACTTTTCACCTACAGACACCTGAACTGATATTGGCTGTATTCTTATTATTTCCTCCTGTGTTGTAGAACATTGAGAGTGCACATTCTAATGCCTGCAGTGAGACTCACCTGTTCTGGCTGTTCGCTCCGCCTCTGTCTACTGGTTCAGGGGTCAAACCGGAGCACTTTTGTGTGGTTCCTTATATCGCACATTGTCGTTTGCAGGAATTAGTCACGTGACAGGAACTGGTTGTTTTTGTATCTTTTCTTTGGACTTTTTTGCTGGGTGTCAAAAAAACATTTACAAACTGATTTTTTAGACTTAGCCATCATTTTAACTGTTTGAGACCTAAACCACTGACAACCTGAAAGACACACTTTCTTTCAGCTTTTCCCTTCTGGTTCAATCCAATTCACATATTTGATTTGGCAGGAGTGTTTTACGTTGGATGCCCTTCCTGACACATCCCTTGTATTTATCTGGGTTTGGGACTGGCACAATGAGACACTGTCCCCTTGAGGCTACAGTTGGGGGCAGAAACGTGACAGGTCTTGCCAAGGACCCACACTGGACCCCACAGGAATTGAACAACCGTCCCCCGTAAAGATCCAAACATGCACTTTTAACCCTTAAAGACCCAAACATCCACCTTTAACTAGTAAAATCTCAAACATCCATGCTAATTGAAAGTAAAACGCCAATAGCATGGGTAGACCAACCCCGAATTAAGAGGAGCTTTGTACCAAACAGCATCCACAGTTGTTGGTCTTTGATGTGGTGGAGGCAATACAGACAGCCAGTGTCAAATGACAATTATGTCTTCAGCTCTGTCTGTTGCGTTTTCTGTGTACGTGTCTTAAAAGAACCAGCAGACTGTTATGAGTACACACTGAGGCGTGACCACATAGTAAGGACATGCTTTATTTTCATTAGTGTGCATGATTATTGATCTGAGGGCACAAGCCAATCAATGAGGAGGCCGCGGTTTTCCTTTAGCATCTGTTGTGAGTGTTGCGGGTCTGCAACAGACAGTATTAATCACACGGACATCTTTCTGTTGTTTACACGGTGCTTATTGTGAAGCAAAGGTTTCACTCGTGTACACATGACATAGAAAACACCTGTAATGTGCACACAGTAGGAGGAGACCAAGAAAAGGGAAGTGTGAGTGACACTTGGGGGCTTCCATCAGTAGAGCTGCTTTGGAATGATTTCTTCATTGTGTGCTGTCGTTAGAGGGAGCCCATTAAAGTGTATCGATCCAGGAGTGTTTGTACCTATTAAGACAGAAGCACTGGTCTGGACACACCAGAAAAGATGCAGAACACAATTAACACTACCTAAAAGTACAAACATAACATTCATTAATAATAAGGCATACAATTATGCATCTATTATTCATCAAACAGAATAAAACATTGGCACTTCAACACCCAGCACCAGTGAACACTTCCCAAGGCAAGTTTTTATGAGTGTTTGATGAATGATGTTTGTTAGCGCTGGCCAGTGCGAACTAAGACCCAAATTCATCAGAGTGACTGATCTCAGCTCTATGGTGGAAACCTTTTTCTTCTGCTGGTGTGTCTACAAGCCTCCTGAGCTACAGCAGCGTTTACACTGACATGGCGTCAGATGACTTATTTTAACTGACAATGATAGAAAAAGTATTAGAGTCCAGGGGGGAAAAAAAACAAAAAACTACTGAGTGTGTCTGTTCAGACCTACAGGAAGCTCACAACCAAACCTATGATCTACAGAGAAATCATACGACATGCATTTGGAAAGGTGAACCAGGAGCAGGGTGAATGGAAATATAACATATGTATTAACGTGTGGGATGGCCGTGGCTCTGGTGGTAGAGCAGGTCGCCTGTTAACCTGCTCCAACGCCTGAAGGGTTGGAGGTTCGATTCCCACTCTCTCCTGATCCACATACATCCTATCCCGTCTTTGGTAGGATAAAATGTGGGTAGGATGTGGCTGGGATTGTCTCCAGCGACCCTGCAAAGGATTCAACGGGTTGGATGATGAATGAATGAATATTAACATGTAACCAGTCAACACTTTTTTTTTACCAAAGATAAAAACTGTATATGAGTGGATATGAGAACACAAGTGGGTTTGTCTCCTCTCTCTCTCTCCCTTTCTCTCTCTATATGGTATATATATCCAGAGCTTTCTAGAGGGGTTGGAGCTCTGGACCTTTAACTGAAGCTGAACATAAAAACCAAAGTCCTCATATTATCCATAAAGCTGTGCTCCAAACATTCCCCTGGTGACATTGATTTTTTGGGGCCATGTTGTGTGTTGTGGGTAGTGGGATTGTAAAATAGACAGGCTGAATTTAAAACCCTGCAACAATGGAGCAGAGGAAGGAATCAATATGTGGACATTATCATTCCTACACAACAATGAAGTGTCAACGGAATGATCTGTTTCCTTATTAGTACAGATCATCATCCAGCCATCCACTGGAGGAACACACATGCACATGTATGAATGCGTGTGTGTGTGTGTGTGTGTGTGTGTGTGTGTGTGTGTCTGCATGGGTTGTATTGAACCTTCATTCATTCACGTCCTGCCTCCTTCAGGCTGTAGCAGTGGCGATTGTTCAGACAAGTAATTACAATATTGATCACCCAGTCATCCTGCTGTTACGTGCAGTACATGCAGCTGTCACTCAACCTTTTATAGTGCATTCACTGCTTCCGTTTGTGGTAAATCTGTTCACACCTGGACAGTGCTGGTCCAGTCAGAGTTAAGGTTACAGCCAAGTGAAAGTGAAACATAACCCACATTACTAATTATGTCTAAGTATGTCTCCTGCTGTTGTGAAGTTCAATTACCTTTTCCCTACATCCTGAAATATCATACGACGTTTTAGAACTGCCTCCATTACGATATATCAGGACCATACACTGTAAAAAAAAATCCGTAGAATTTACGGTGAAATACTGGCAGCTGTGGTTGCCAGAAATTCACCGTAAAAATTACGGTGACAATGTAGAGGATATTACAGTATGCTGTTTTGGTAACCGTAAATTTTGCAAGATAAAACTGTTATTGGTTTACGATACTTTGCTGTAAAAATAACAGTTATATCATCAACCTGTTTACAGTAATTCTTCAAACATAATTCAAAATTATTATTGATCATGTTAACAGATTAATCGAATCTGTCTGATTGTCAGATGACAGCAGTATGAGGAAGTTTGAGTCCACCGTCAATATGGACGTGAACTCTGAAAACAATCTTGATATTCTTGATTGTGTAGTGTCTAAACCAGGGTTTAAAAAGGTCATACTTCGGAAGTCCACATAAATGTGGACTGTTTATTATTATAATTATTATCTATGTAACATTTATTGGATTTTCATTGGTTCAGTGATTTTGCTGTCAGGCCAATGTCTGATTGGACATGTAAAGAGCTCAACTGAACCACAATTTCACCACCCCAGAACTGTCTGCTATGTACAAAAGTCATGTCAATTTAAAGATAATTTTACACATTTTACAGTTCGTGACTATGTCTGATTGACAGACCAGTGACTTAGTATTGAATGACACCTAACTGACTGCAGGAAAGGATGAAAGTTACAGGTGGAACCACTTGGATTATAGGTTATCTATGGAATAGAAGACAATGAAAATTCACTACAGTAACAGTTAATAATATGAAACCATATGTATCACATCTGATACATCTGGTTCTGAGACTGCTATGTCATCAGTAAGATCAATACTTTCCTTAAAAACCTGTTGCATCTCCTGCTCTACCTGCTCTATATACCTGATATACACCACATGAACTCAGCTCTATTGACCTGTTATACACACATGAACTCAGCTCTATTGACCTGTTATACACACATGAACTCAGCTCTATTGACCTGATATATACACACATGAACTCAGCTCTATTGACCTGTTATACACACATGAACTCAGCTCTATTGACCTGATATATACCACATGGACTCACCTATATATATATATACACCACATGGACTCACCTCTATATTACTATATATATCCACATGGACTCAGCTCAATATGCCTGATATACACCAGATGGGCTCAACTCCAAATACCTGAGCAGAAGGAGGTGTGAAGTTAACATGTGTCTCTCTGCGCAGTTCGTATATTTAAGGTCTTGTCTTTTTTTTTTCTTGTGTTGTTTGGTTGTGTTTTGTTTTGGCTGTCGCCTCTGGCCCTGCTAGTGTGGGTTGGGGGTGAGGCCTGTAGGTGAATGAATGTGACAGTATTTTTGTGTAATGTAATATTATTGTCAAATGAAAAATAAAATATTAAAAAAACTGTTGTATCGAAAAATCTACCAAAAACAGCATGATAAATCACCTTTTTTGGTTTGGATTATTTTAAAAGGGTCAATAAAGAGTTCCAAAAATGTGGAATTTTTTTTTACGAGTTTTTAAATGGGTCAGGTTTTACGGGGTTAAAGTCCTGAAGATGCCAAAGACAAGTGTATCCGCTTGTTACACAGACAAACATTGTCTGGGGTATAGCAGTCGACAAACACATCCGTCCATTTTCATTTGTATGTAGTAACAGACACACAGCCTTAGATCTCACAATGAAGGCTTGTTAATGGAGGTTGTAGGAACCCAAAGATCACCAACGATTGCATTATATCGCTTAAAAACTATTAATCACTGCTAATTGCAATATGTTCAACACAAGATTCCAGACAAATTCCAAGCTGCTCCAAACTCCTGTTTTAACATTCCTATTTAACTACTGACTAAAAAAAAATATCACATATGATTCCAGTGATAGTGATTCACATGTTCGTAACCTTGGTTACGGAGCAGAGCAGCTTGGAGCGGAACATTTTCAACACTTCATAAATTATATGCCTGTAATGACATGATGGCAAAAAATAAAGAGGAAGAAGACAGGCCTGAGGAGAAAAAGGAAGACGAAGGGTAAGAGAGAAACTGGGCACGAGGATGAGAAACAAAGGACTGGAACCAAAGAAGAAGAAAAGGCAATGAAATGGATGATAAGGATGAACAGGATCAGGATGATGATGAAAAGAATGCACACAAAAGGAAGATGAGTGAGAGTGTAGGAGTCCTGTTACTCAAATGCCAAAAGAAAAAAATACAAATAATATAATTATTAATGCTTGACTAGAAACAAGAATATGGCATAAGTGCATACCATATATGGAACGCACCATGTATCATATATATGATGTTTTTGAATCGAAACAGAATTTTGCAAAAGAAGAAACTTCAAGTCAATGTTGACACATCTAGCTTTTGGGGTTGATTTTTTATTCTCTGTCCAAGTCTGATATTTTGTCTGTCCAGACAATTTTATGTCCTAAATCAAATTCAACTTTAAACTGGCCACGGAATGAGTTCAAATAAGTGAAGGGAAGGGAATGTAAGGTAAGGTAAGACTGAGAGTTGGACTGACCTGGGAAGCACTTCTTTTCACACAGTGGATGTAATACTCTGGTGTTAAAGGAGCTGCTCAGGAGGTGGAAGGGGTTGTCCTTGAAGGATATTAGGTTTGCTACCATCCTTCTGTCCACCACCTCCTCCATGGAGTCCAGCAGGCAAAATTGCGAATCGATGGTGCAGGACTGGCAACAAAGTCTCTTCACTGATTGGCTACATGATCTGGGCATTTACTCATTAGGTTTAGGATTAGTGGGCAGCCTGAGACACAGCCTCCACAGCACCTTCATAGCCAACCCATTTGGTTCACAGAGAAAGTGCTGGAAGAGAAGCACAGTGGACAACTCACTTGCCTAAAGGATAGCATCAACCGTTACCTCAGTGACACCTATGGCGACGCCTATAGCGACAGCAGGGGAGAGCAAGATCTCTCAAGGAAGTCAGAGAAGTCATAAAATCGGCCAAAACAGCATCAGCACCAGGCCACAGAGGAGTTCCATTCAACATCTTCAAAAACTGCCCCAGGCTTTTTAGAGCGGCTTTGGAAGATCTTCAGAGTCATCTGGAGGGAAGGTACTGGACCAGTGGTCATATGCAGAGGGAATATGGATTCCTGGAGGAGAATGCTAGCAGCATCGAGCAGTTCAGGTCCATCTCTCTCTTTACTGTTGAGTGCAAGACCTTCGTCAAGATCATTTCCAATCGTCTCATGGGATTTCTCCTAAAGAACACCTGCAGTGCACCTCAGTGCAAAAAGGAAGAGGCCCAGGCATCCCAGGGTGCATTGAACATACAGGGGAAGTGACCCAATTGATCAGAGAGGCACGGGAAAGCAAAGGGGACCTGGCAGTGCTGTGGTTTGACCTGGCCAATGCTTATGGGTCGATGCATCACAAGCTAGTGGAGTTGGCTGTGAAACGATACTACATCCCAGGGAAGATACAGAATCTCATCCTCGACTACTATAAAAACTTCAGTGTGAGGGTGTCTTCTGGGACTGCAACATTAGAGTGGCATCGCCTGAAGAAGGACATCATCACTGGCAGCAGCATCTCGGTGTTCCTTTTTTTGTACTGGCTATGAACATGCTTGTTAAGTCAACAGAAGTGGAGTGAAGTAGTCCATTGTCTCAATCTGGCACCCGACAACCTCCGATCAGAACATTAATGAATGACCTCACGGTATCCAGAACATCAGTGTATGGATGTAGATGGCAGCTACAGGTCTTGAATGACTCAACAGATGGGCAGGAATGAGCTTCAAGCTAGCAAAGTGCTGGTCCTTAGTGTTGAAGATAGGAAGAGTGATGGATCAGTTTCAATTCACCCTGGGAGGCACCCAGATTCCAACAGTGTCAGAGAAGCGAGTGAAGAGCCTGGGCAAGCTATTGACAAGCAGCTTGAAGGACACAGCTGCAGGCCAAGGCACACCAAGGCATCAGCGATGACCTCAGAGCATGGCTCTTGGCTGTGGACAAGTCTGGGCTTCTTTTAAAATTCAAGTACTGGATATTCCAGCACAGCATCCTGCCTCATCTCCTCTGGCCGCTGTTTGTCTATGAAGTCCCAATAACTACCATGGAGGGCTTTGTAAGGAAAATCAGTCGGTTCTTGCGTAGGTAGCTGGGCCTGACATGGAGTCATGGAGCATTGCACTCTTCATGCATTATACCAAGTTGCAGATTCCCTTCAGTAGTCTGGCAGAGGAGTTCAAGGTTTCCCTGAGCCAGAAAGGTTCTTCTCTATAGAGATTCCACCAACACCAAAGTCTCCTCTGCAGGCATGGAAGTCAGAAATGGATGGAAGGCATCCAGGACAGATGTCAGAACTGGACCGAATTACTACCCTGCCCTACCCACCACGGCAGGGCAGGGTAGCAATTACAAACCAAGCTACAGTAAAGCCAGTGGAAAGGAGGAGTCCAGGAGGAGGTACGTGCAGAGGTGGAGGAAGCACGCCTTAGTAGGATGGTGGTCATGTTCAAGCAGGGAGGGTGAACTAAATTAGAGCAGGCAGCCAGCCTTAGAATCACCTGGGCAGAATTCTGGAGGATGGAACCACACCGTTTCAGGTTCTTAGTCCAGTCAGTTTACGATGTCCTTCTAAGTCCTGCCAATCTCTTCACCTGGGGCCTAGTGAACTCACCAGCCATCTGTCATCTGTCAGAAAACGGGATCCCTAGAGCACAGCACAGGTAGATACTGTTGGTGCCATGACCAGGTGCTGCGGGATGTAGCAAACACTATTTGCATGGGCATCAACAACAGCAAGCAGCATCGACCCACCAAAAGAACCATTACTTTTGTTCAAGCAGGTGAGAAGTCCAAGCCCTCAAAGAAGACCCTGAAGGGCCTGTTTGTGACATCATCAATCTTGAGAGACAGTTGAAATTCCCATTGCTCCGGCCAAACACTGTCCTGATGTCTGGGGAAAGCAAGTAGGTGGTGTTACTGGAGTTGTCTGTCCCGTGGGAATATTGAATAGAGGAAGCCCAGGAATGGAAGAGGGCCAAGTACGCTGACCTGGTGGCCAAGTGTCAGCAGAAGGGATGGAGGGCTCACTGTTAGCCCATTGAGGTGGCCTGCAGGACCTTTGCTGGCCAGTCTCTACATTGGGTCCTGGGACTCCTAGGAATCTGCGGACTGCACATACAAAGAGCCATAAATAACATAATTGAAGCTGCGGAGAAGGCTGCTGGTTCTGGTTGAGGAGTGGGTCAAGCGGCATATTGCGCTACCTGGACACAAGTTGTGGCCTGATCACCCCTAGCTGGGTCGCACCCAATGACCCTAGGTACATCACTGAAGATGTGCCCAGGTTGCACCGTAAGGTACAGTCTCACTGAACATGCATGTACCTTGAAACAAAGAATACATTAATGTATATATATCAGTGGTGGGCCGTGCATTTTAGACCTGGGCCAGTAGTGATGTCCTACCCGACTTAATCCACCTCTTAAAACCATAATTCTGATTCATGGCTCCACACATGATGAATTAAGAGCAAAACACATACAACTGTATCACCTGAGCATAAAGTCAAGTACTACACAGTTATATTAGTCTACTCAGTAGACTAATAACAGAGAAACAAAAGGAGCTGACATCAATCAGACAGAGGTTTATACGCCGCGGTGTTCGCCGGCACGCATGCAAACGCCTTAGATCGGCGCTGTTCGCAGGAACGCACGCAAACCTGCCAATCAGCGGTGTTCGCCGGTACGCGCGTATATGTATAAAGACAAAAAATTAAGAAAAAGTAAATTTTTCCAGTAAAAATATCATTAACTGAACACAAACCCAGTGTGACCATCCACTGTCTAACTCCATGGGTGTATATATATACTGTACATATGTGTGTGTGCGTGTGTTTAGAGAGAGCAAGAGAGAGACAGACAGACAGATATATACAGTATATATGCAGTGGTGGACCCTCAGTGCAGTGGTGGGCCTGGAGGGTCCAAAATCTGCCTTTAGGCCTTCAGAAGTGACAGTGCTGGTACATGGTAGCTTAAGGTGAATGAGAATGGACCTGTGGCGTTAACCAATCAACATCAAGTTTGGCTTCGCTGGGCAAGTTAGCAGGCCTACAGCGTCAGCCCGTGCACGGCTTTTGATTGGATATGTGATAGAGAGAGGCGGAGCTATGCAAAGCTGTGCAGACAGACCTGAGTAGACACATACATGTGATAAACAGCAAATAAGGAAATCGATCATTTGTGTAGCGCCGAGGTGCCGGCCGAGACACCGGCCTTTTGTTTCTCTGTTATTAGTGTACTCAGTAGACTAATATAACTCTCTTGTAGGTGACTTTATGTTCAGGTGATGCAGTTGTATGTGTTTTGGTCTAAATACATCATGTGTAGAGCCATGGATCAGAATTATGGTTTTAAGAGGTGGATGAAGTTGGGTAGGGCATCACTGCAGGTCCAGGTCTGAAATCCACGGCCCCCCACTGTATATATGTATATATACATACATACATACATACAGACATACGTACATAAGTCGCGGAAAAACAATGACTCCAGTAAAGGATAGATGATAGATGATCCAAATATCTGCTTCAGTAAAGTTATGGTATTTACAATTGGTTACTTCCCTCTGACAGGTACGGGTTGGGTTAGTTTGAGGCATGTCCTCATCATCCATACACAAATCTGTGTCATTGTGCTGATTCCAACCTCTGGTGTGGAGTTCAATTTTGTGGTTGTAATAAAATATGTTGGCACACTCATTATCATACACCTTGACATTCTGGATATAATACTTATTAAACAGAGAATTATTCATATTATGTGAATTATCCTATAAAAGGACAATGTCCTCAGGTCTCGTCTCTATATTTGATTGTCATTGTAGCACTTCTACCAACAGCATTGGAGTATTTGCATGTCTTTTGCATGAATAACATTAACCAAACAGCTTTGGAGCTCAGGATCACCATACAGATCCAAATTCCAGCTGAAGGAGACAGAGAGGTCCGATTTTACTGAAGGTATTTCACAGACAACCTGAATAATGTTATCTCACAATACAGAGGGTAGATGAGATGAACACCAACGATTCAGATTCATCATCTATGGACTGTGGTGCAAATGCATCACAGGTCAAAACAATGGAAAAGATATCTGACATCTGAGCTGATTAACCACATAGTGTTCTGTTCAGGTGAACTGAGGGAACCGTCAAACCAAACACATCAGGTTTAAAACTATGTCTTCTTCCCTGAGGAGCATGAATATGAATACAGCGAATCCAGTTTAGAACAACAGTATCAGTGGTAGGAGAGAACACCCCTGGCGATCAGTATTGTGTTGTACCGTCAGGAGACGATGAATGCATCTACACGCTTTCATAGCAATGCACCCAGTACTTCAAAGGTGGAAATAGTCTGTACTGAACATACAAACATCACAGAACACACCAAAAAACACCATAGAATAGATTACTGTTACTGTTATTGTTACTGTTGCTGTTTATATTACTGTGGCTGTTATGGTTTTATTGTTATTGCTACTGTTACTGTTATTGTTGCTGTAACTATTATTGTTTCACTGTGATTGTTACTGTTACTATGTTGCTGTTACTGTTATTGTAAATGCTACTCTTACTGTTCCTATTATTGTTGCTGCTGTTGTTATTGTTACTGTTCCTATTATTGTTACTTTACTGTTACTGTTTTAGTGACCTATTTCCAATCCTCACCCGACATTTTAGAAATGGAGCCCAATGCACAGGTGTTTGGGTCTTTAGTTTGGACCAAAGTGGCAGAACAACCAGCACTGATTGTCATATGTAAGAAATACAATGTCATTCTGTGATGTCACTGTAAAGGTCTGACTGGAGTGTGCTCATAATGTAATCAATATTAACCAAGTTATTTATGTACTTATCATTAATGTAGCTGTTTTCAAGTCATTATTAAAGTAGTTATTCATGCAGTTATTATCCATGTAGGTATTATTCATCTACTTATTAATCTACTTACTATTAACCTGTTTAATGTAGTTATTATTAATTTAGTCATTCTTTATCTATTTATTCATCTACTTCTTATTAATGTAATAATCATTAATCTTCTTATTCATGTAATTATTTTGAATCTAGTTATTAATTAAAACTCCATCACAATTCATTTCTGGTCAGGGTCATATCTGGCTCTAGAGGATGGACCACAAATCCCTTAATCGGTGATGTCATTGACCAATTAAGGGGTTCCCCCCTCAAGTCAAAGGCTATTGGATCATAACAGAGAAAACTAAAAAAAAAAAAACTTTCCCAATTTGATATTGTTATGACTTAGAAGTAAATTGAATTTCGTCAATGGGGATGAATAAAGTTCTATTCTAGTCTATACATACACAAAATGTGGTTGATTGATAGGTTAATTGTTATTAGCTTTTTTCCAGAGTGAGTATAGGAACATTTCATAGAACATTTGTTGTGTGGATGTGAGGTTCCTACTGTGAAAACACTCTCTGTGCACTGTACAGTCTGTCTATGGCTTAGACCGAGGTCATAGTTAAACCAGGGCTGTAGAAGAGGAACCAGAGGAACCTTGGCACAGGCCCTAGTTTAAAGAGGGAATTGAACCCACATTCTGTGACATAACCTGTGCAGTGTCGGTCTTTAACAGGCGTAGGCTTGGAGTTACCTTCCATAACACAACCCAAACCTTAAACCTGGAATGTATTCACTGTCCTCATTTGATAACGTCTGAAAACCTCAACACTCATTCTGTCATTCACCCAAGTATGAAACTTTTATTTTTTTAAAAACTTTCTGGCCATGGGTTTAGTGTCGACATCTGCCCAAAAGACATCCCTCTGGTATTGTGTCATTAATGGGCAATCCTAATGGGGTGACCTCCTGACCTTAAGCACCATCTACAGCTGCGACCTGCCAACTGCATCTGTTCCTCTGTCCATCACACCTACACTGTGGTGTCGCACAAACATTAACACACACACACCACACAAGCCCAGACACAAAACACCGCAGCAGATACACACACAAAGTTGAAGATTAACCCTTAAAGGCCCAATGCTACTGTTTCTTTCTTCTTCTTTCTTCTTTCTAGGGTTAACCTTCTTAAACTTTTTTACATTTAATATTGTCCTCCGAATTTTGACTTTAGATTCACAACATCACAACTTGAGATTGACAAGGTACAACGCAAATGGCAAGGGATCCAGCAAGGTTATGGCAAGGGGCAATCAAGACAGGTCAGAGGGGAGCCCATACTGACTCCCCAATCAGATATTGGGAAGGAAGCTCCAATGGCTACGATATCGATAACCTTGAGCGAGGCAGCGACTGACCTGAAAGATAAGATTATAGTGAGAATGAAGTCTAGGCAATGTCCGACGCCGATTACTACAGCTAAGTGAAGTACCATATGAAAGTATCCTGGATACTTTGAATGAAGCAGTGAGCCCAACCACAACAATTACTGAGTGTTTTACTAAGTGTTTCTGTCCTTTCAATGACATGACAGTACACACATATTGAAGCCACTCCCAGATTTACGGTCATTCTGTGGTTTGTGACCGGGTGAAGGTTGAGCTTGGCCCACAGTGGTCCCTACTCTCACAGAATCTCACTCACAATCCCAAAATAAGATGTGTGTATGTGTGTGTGTGTGTGTGTGTGTGTGTGTGTGTGTGTGTGTGTGTGTGTGTGTGTGTGTGTGTGTG
>JAPTHA010000012.1:2936796-2947153 GCA_029814585.1 Gymnapogon annona | reverse complement strand
CCAAAACCTCTAACATGTGCTGTCCCTCTGACGTACTGGTTCCTAATCCTATCCATCCTGGTCACTCCCAAAGAGAAACTCAGCATCTTCTTCTCTGCTCCCTCCAGCGCTGCCTCCTGTCCTTTCCTCACTCTCCATTGCTCTGGACTGTTGACTCTAGGTACTTAAAATCCTCCACCTTCTTTATCTCTTCTCCCTGTAACTTCACTCTTCCACTTGGGTCCCTCTCATTCTCATGAATATGTCCATGTGGCAAGTTAACTTTAATGAATTGAATTCACATAAAATAATGAAAGGGCACTCTGTACACTGGACATATTGGACCTCCCTCTGGGCCTGTTTTAAGCCTCTGTACAATATTTTTATAGTCACTGATGAGAACATCAGCACTCCTGCTCACTCTGGGAACATCCCTGCTACTGTAGCAAAGAAACATACACCCTGTAGTAAATTACCTTTGTAGTGTTAATTCATTAGTGTGTAATTACATAATAAATCTTGGCGAATATAATGATTACAACAGCCACGGCTTTAATTGTGTTCCCCATTCGCTGCAGTCGACTCATTCATCAAAAGGAAAAAAGGGTTGACCCTTTGAGGAGAGCAAGGGTTTAAGAGGCTATTTGTCACCTGGGACCCGCCCCCTGCCCTCCAGGAAGAACCATCTCATAGACCAGCTCGCCGTATTATTTCCTGGTGTAATATACATTTAATGATTATGCTTTGTCAGCCATTGTGACAGCAGCCTAGGTTGCTACTGCTCATCATTTACCGGCCTTCCTTAACCTCCACATATGATATGAATAATGACCATATCTACTATCCACTCGTGGAACTGGCAGCCTATACCAAGTTATGTGAAAAACAAATGGTTTTATTTTAATGCCTTATATCACTTTCTTAAACATGCTGCCTAGTGGGGACATCAGGTCCGGCGGCTACTTAAACACATACCCAGACACAGAAGAACTAATAAAGCAGCAGATGATTCACCTTGTCACTCAGGTCTCTGGAGACATAGAGGAGTATGTCCTTAGCAACATCTGCAAAAAACTGCTCACCTGATACCTGGAAAAGCAGAAAAAACAGCACACACCTGCTTAAAGCCATGATTCAACGTAACCTTCAAGGTAGTGTCATGGGATTTCCATGAGGGGAATTAACAGGCGCATGTGGAGCCAATGCTGAGGTCGACTCTACAGCCTCATTAAGACCAACACCTACTGCATGTGTGTCTGGATTTGATGTGTCCTAAATATTCCCTTCATAGATAACATCCACATTTGTGGACAGTTTTAATTCCTGTTCTAAATGGTTCTAAAGACTGTGTGCTCCAGACCATAAAGGGGGCGGTCTCTACAGACTCGAAACAACACAATGAGACAAAGGATCATCTGAGTCTTAGAAAGTGTATTGCTCTGTGATCTCATAAAGTTCACCTATTAATAGTCAAAAATTTGTTTCTGTCTAGTGTTTGTGGATATTAGTTTCACAGCTTAATCCAAAAAAAAAAAAATGCCACCACAAAGGACCTTCCATAAACTGCATCTGAAAAAACTGTTACATCATGGTGTTTCCATTAATTAATATAATATAGAAGCGGGCTTGAAACATGAATGAATTAATTATACAATATAAATACATATATCCAATTATTTGATTAAAGACCCCAAACCTGTACTTTCCTGGATCTCAGGAGGTCAAATATCTTCGTAATAAACCACATCTGAAAAAATTCAAAATGCATTTCATCTCTGGCCTAATTTTCATCAATAAAACCAAGCTAAAATAATCAGATCCTTTTTTTCATAATTCGGAGATGAAAAAGGTTAACATAAACATTGGCTGGTATTTGGTCCACTCTGAAAAACAGAGGTTCACAGCATATGTTTGTGAGGGAACTGTCATCACAGCGGTTTCGGCCGCATCAGTAATTCAACATTCATCAAGTTCAGAGCCCGTATAGACAGTCACCAACAGCACCTTCTAGAGGCATTTTAGCACCTTGTCTGATATTATTGGACAACAAATTCGTCACTCGTAGTGTTTATTATTATTTAATGGCACCTCTTCCTTCAAATGCCCGGTAAATGACAGGTCCCATTTGTCAGCTGGTGTTACAGCTGGTAGAGGGATGGGAGCGTGTGTTTTTAAGGAGCCTTGACTCAGTGGATCATGCTTCTTTAAGTTTCATTTCAAATGCAGAATCTCTCACACACCACTGAATTCTCTATGGTTTAGTGTGGCTGGACGTCATTAACTGTTCATAGGCAATGACCCTGCTCTGTTCATGTATGCAGCTCTGCGGCATAAATGCCCACAATACCTCTGCAGTCCTCCTCCTGTAAGCTCAAGTGGATTCTATCAACATGCCTTCAAATGGGGGCCCTTGGTTGTTCCCCAAGTTCTGACAGACATTGGAGAAATGCAATTTCCCATCATGCACCATGGTCCTGGAATAATCCTCAGAAACTCTTAATCCGTAAAGATCCAGATGCATCAGTTCCCAAATGAAATTTATCTGTATTTAACCTTTCTTAAGTGATTTACCACCATTTATTGTAATATTATCATTTGTATTTATAATTTTATCAGTAGAAATCATGTACGTTTCTGTATTAACTTCACTAATCTTATAGATGTTCCTTAAAGTTCAGATTAAAGTTAGGGGATATGACTTGAAAATCAGAAAACTAAATAAACAGTGTCTTTTTCAGGCATACTGTATCTGTCATTAAGTGAAAATAAACACAGTATGCCCATCCACTGTCATTGATCCAATGAGGTGCATGGTAACTACAGAGGCTCTAAACGTCCAAATGGGTCTTCTCTGATGACCATGAAAAGATTAATAACTTCAATAATCATCAATATATGTTTAGTTCAGACGATTAAAGTAAAGGGAGACAACTCTGGGGATTCTTTGACACCATCTTTCAATCTAAAATGGTGGATGATGGTGCTGGCACTCAACAATATTAGATGTCACTTCTCATTCACAGAAGTTTGGTTTTGTTTTTTTTCCAGTTGCAAAAAGTAAAAACCAAAGTTGTTCAAATGTGTAATCTGTGTTACAGGCCTGACCAGTGATAGGTCAGTTACTTGAGACATCTCCCAACGTCACCTGAAAGGCAGTTATGTAGGCCACCGCGAGCTGAGCCTGGTCGTACAGCATCTTCTCAAAGTGGGGAACATGCCAGGAGGAATCTGTGGAGTACCGATGAAAACCCTGACACACACACACACACACACACAAACAGAAGGAAGTGAGGGAATGCCAGTCTGAGAGAACAGAAACATGTGTTGATGCACCGGCACATCTACGAACTTGAGCCACATGGTCACGGATGCCTCCCAGCGCCATCATCCGCAGTGTGTGCAGGGCCATCTGAAGCGCCTCCACCCCATCCGAGGTGGAGCGGTTCACACACCAGTAGGACATCAGGAACATCAGATTCACTACGGAAATACAAATTGAACAAATAGATTCAGCCAGAATTGGGGCAAAGGGAGCCAACAGCACCATGAGTCCGTCTGACGCTACAGGACCTGGTGAGGGGAACTTGGGCGCATCTCTGAAGCCTCCATACTCCTCTTCATAGGAATGGGCCAGTTGCTGGAAGCAGTGGTTGGCGACATCAGTGGCCAGTGGAGGGCTAACCCCTGGGTTTGCGAAGATGGCTGTCCCCTTTTTCAGAGCTTCTAGGATCCTGTCTCCACTGGACTCCAAAGCAGGACGATTATTCTGCCACTGACCAATGTGAGGGACACCAATCACTGTTGATGTTACATGAGGTACTTATCCAGACAGTGGAAGACAGTCTGCACACAGAGTAAAGGCACTGCAGAACACACGAATGTCAGTGACAAAGTACTGTCAGAGGACCAACCAATGGCATCATGGCTCGCCACACTTTGGTTGATGACTTGAACATGAATTTCATTTAATATGTTTAACATGTTAGCATTATTTGTGAGGTTCTAACATGTTTGCACAGCTCTAAACATGTTTGCATGGTTCTGACACAAATTGAAAATCTAGTATTCCATTAAAACATAAGATATTCTTGCCATATGGCCCTAATGCAAGGATATGTCCAGATATGAGTTGAAGTCATTCAGTGGTTCAGCAGTCTAATGAAACACTGAAATTCAACTAGTCCACAGACTCATGTCAACATAGAGGATGACTTTAGTCAGGAGCAAGTGGAATTGTTTTGACACACACTTCGGTTGATGACTTGAACATGAATTTGATTTAATACATTTAACATGTTAGCATTGTTTGCATGCTTCTAACATGTAGAAGTGGTCGGAAAGGTCATGTGAGTCAATCTGCAAAACATACCACTACAGTACAGACTAGACTGAAAGTAGATCACAAAGTCCACTTTTCAGTGTTTCACTGTGTAACACATTTTCAGGCCTCAAGGATGCACCAGTGGGCCATATTAGATGGTAAGACTTTTGAGCCCACATGTCTGTTTGCGTCGTTTGCATGGTTCTAACATGTCTGGGTGGTTCTAACATATTGGTGTGTGTTCTCACGTTTGCATGGTGCTTACATGTTTGCATGATTCTCAACATGTTGGGGTGGTTCTAACACTTGGTGTGGATCTAACATGTTGGCATGTGTTCTAACATGTTGGTATGTTTCTAACACGCAGAATCAAAGCAAAAACAGTGAAACAAAATTATACTGACTGGAAAACAATGACTATAAAGACTGGTTTACCTGTTCTGTGATTCGCTGAAGGACTGTTTTAAGCCCAGGTCTTCCTCCATGGTCTCTGGGAGGGAAGTAGGTACCTCCAATAAAGGGCTTGAGGTCAGGAGTCAACCACACACTCATGGGCCATCCTCCACCACCACTGGTGGCCTGAAACACAAAGACCCACAGTCAGCAAAGAGACAAAGTGTCACACGTCACATATACATCCATACTATACCTGGACAAATGTCATGTAGACTTTGTCCACATCGGGTCTCTCCTCTCTGTCGACTTTGATGCAGACAAAGTTGTCACTGAGGATTTTACCGATTTCCTCGTCTTCAAAGGACTCGCGCTCCATGACGTGGCACCAGTGGCATGTGGAGTAACCCACTGACAGAGCCAGGAAAATACACAGAAAGTAGGTGGACTACAAAGGACAGTCCACAACAACCTAACAGGAAGTCCTTAAAGTCGGTTTGGAACCACATCCTCAGCACCATGTCATTTCGATGAATGAATGGGTTCCTACCTGACAAAAAGATGGGCTTATCTTCATTCTTTGCTTTGTCAAAAGCATCTTGTCCCCATGGATACCTACAACAAAGATTACATCAGTCTATGGGAAAGGCAACTTGTGTTTCCCTCTGTCCCCTTTGTATTTTAATGATTTCACCATGTTCATATACAGTGGAAGTAACAAATAGAAGTTAACCCACAGTGGAAATAACAAACAGAAATTAAAATTTAAGCTAAACACCAAATTTGAAAAGTTCTAAATACGATGCCTAAAAACATTAATCCATAAAGACCTAGTGTTTCTTTTATTTCGGTTCCCTAATTTAGGGAAAGTCAATTTTCACTGTTTATCCTAATTTTATCATGTGTTTCAAATTTTTTCATTGAAAAATCATGTATTTTCCTATATTTCAATCATAATATAGATCTTCATTAAAACCGAGATTAACCTGAAAGGTTATTATATCAAAAAACACAGAAAACTGAAGGAAAATCAAACTAAAATGTTGATATTGGGACCATTATCCAATCCTAATATGAGATTGGTGCATCCCTATGAGGTTGTTTCCATGGTAACTACGCAGCCTCTGAACACCCAAATGAAACGGATGGGATTAGTGGGTCAAATGAATTAAACGATTAAATCAATAGATGGTTTAGGTTAAAGGTGGATGTTTGTGTCTTTAAGGGTTAAAAGTGGATGATTGAGTCTTTAAGGGTTAAAGGTGGATGTTTGGATCTTTAAAGGTTAAAGGTGGATGTTTGGATCTTAAGGGGTTAATAATGTATATATGTGTGTGTATCTGAAAAAGTCTCACCAGTCAACAGGGTTGTGTGCGTGTTGTAACAGATATGGAGACCTCTCATTAGAGAGCCTGTTGGTGTGTTTATCAGAGGTACATGATGATCTTTCAGCCACTGATGCCATGACCATTGAAGCGGGACAACTAGAAACACAGTGTGATTGTTATTTTAATAATAGCTGTTAGACAACAATGTACACAATCACTAATATATTACAGACAAACATTATACAGTTCACCTCTAAGTACACCTCAAAGTGTTCTGCCACAAACCACTAGTGTGGCATTGGTGACATTTTAATGTTCATGTAGTAAAAAAGGTAAACATTATTTTTTTACTAATTTTAAATGTTCTAGCTCTCACTACATTTGTGAATTGACCTTCAAGATAAATTTAACAGTTGTTTAAATCATTCCATTTGCACCACATTAATAAATAAACACTAAATAACAAAATCAGGGAGTGGTCTATTTTCACCTTGTGGACACGAGTGAAGTAATTTAACACAAGCTCAGTTTTCAAGTCGATTTTCTGAGGCACTATAAGCACATATCACCATGGGTAAATCAGACGTTCGGACTGATGGACAGGACAAAGAGCCATTAAGAAATGTACATGTTTGATTGTACATTTATTAATGACTATAGTTAAAGGCAGACATGTCTCTGATAAGTGTCTTTATCATTGATAATATGGACAATGGGTTTAGACCAGGGGTGGAGTTAGGAGTTGTAGTGTTATTTCCAATTGGGTTTCTTCTGTGTGTCACGGCGTGTTGCTTTTGTTACCTTAAGTTTTTGCTGATTCGGCGGTTTCTGCTGCCTTCCTCGGAGCAAGAGTGCGGTGTTTCCGTGTCTCCTTTTAAGTCATGTGGCCGTCCTGACAGATCTGTCAAAATCTGTCAGGACGGCCACACCTCCCGCCGGTCGGTGTCCACTTGAGGATGGCGTCTCCCGCACCTGGGACATCATCCTCAAGAGGACTTAAGGTAACAACAGCAACACACCATGACAAACAGAAGAAACCCAATTGTACTAGTCAAAAAGTACAGCCAAAAAAATGAATTGCATCGAGGTGTAGTGTTAATCTACAATGTACAAAGTAACGAAAACAACCATGTGTTTTAAAAAATTTCCCAGAGTTATTCGTTTTGTTTTTCTGTATTCATATAACGGGAAATTTGCATCACACTTCAAAGTATAATTTAAAAAAGAAAAGTAATGTAGCGATCGCAGAGCCAGTCGCAGCGACTAAACTGTGTGCTGCAAAGCATCATGGGGGTTCATGATTTTGGGGATAAATATTGTTATTGTGATTTAATTTAGGGTAACAGTGCTGTTAGTGTTTGTGTTCTATTGTGTTTGTATCGTTCAGTTGGCCTAGTCAGTTTAGGGAAAGTGTTATGTGTTGGTAGTGTGAGTGAGAAGTATAGTGTGTTTGATGTTGTCCTGCTATTATTTTCATCAAGGTTGTTGAAAATGTTAAAATAAAGGCACACACTTGGGCCAGTGTGCATAAAGAAGCCAAAGCTCTGCTCTGTGTGTCAGTCTTCCACGCAGCTCATACATTTTATATCTTGGTAGCATATTGAAAGTGTAACAAGTTGTTCCAAGTTATTATGGTTTCCATTGACTAATCTGAAATAAAATGTGGTGCCAGTGTATCATTACGTGACTTACATACAGTATTAGGATATATTACTTAAGACGGGGGACTCTTACATCACCCCAGTGACTTATTGCTTCACTGATAGAACTCCACTTAGAATTATCATTCGATGCCGTCTTTCTTTTTAGTTTACACAGGTAAACTATTCGCAAAATGTCAGCTAACAAGACTAAATGTTTCCCATGTTATTTATGTCTTCAATTAAACATCCCCTTTAGATGTCCTGGATGAGGTAATTTTGTTCATGCGTGTTTAGTGGAGACAAGGAAATTAAGGATTTATTAAGTCTCTACAGTGTCTGCACCTCTACAACACATTTTATGTGTAGTAAAAGCTTATTGGGGAGTTAAATTTTATTAGAAATTCTGGGCTTTTAATCTCTTTTAGTTCATATGCGAAATAATATCTTCAAAAATCCAAACTGAACATAAAATTCGCAGTAAAGTCAAGTACACTAATCTACGGCTCGCTTATATGAATGTTAAATACATTTTATTATTATATAAACTGTTATATAGCAGGTGGGACTGGCTCTACTGAAGTTACCATTAGCTTCAAATCATGTAAACACTGACTGACCGTGATAGAAAACCGGGTAGTTCTTCTATTTATGTGATGTTTTAATTATTTTAACCTATGCCGAATTAACTGGAGGTGGGGTGAACATAATTATTACAGAATGCTTTGGAGCTACCTTCATCCTGGTAATAGATACGTTAGAATAATTTTGTAAACTGAAGGTTTTCTAATGGAGTTCTGTATCCGCTAACGCATTAGCTTGGTGGATGGCGTTACCTGAGAGGGAAGGCCGGTGGACCGGGGAAGAGAGACGGTGTTGTGGCTCTGAGTGAGTGTGAAGCGGGTCTGAAACACCGAGTATAGTACCGTCCGTGGAGCCGTGAACTGTCAACTGCGATTAAGACACGGGCTAGCTCCCCACGGCTAACGGTGGACACCAACCGCCGCCATGCAAGTCCGATCATTCTAATCCACCGGTACTACTTTAGTCGAGGAAATACAACTTCCACTGAGAGGACACACGGTCCTGCAGTTCAGCAAACGCCCACACGATGGCGCACCACTGTGGCACAATCCACCAAGGAATCATGACGACTATTAGTGATTACAGTGGAATAGAAAACCAATGAATTATGTTCTGATTTGCTTGGTTATTTGCTTGTTCTTAAGTTACTAATTTTATCGACTTGATTCCCTATTTTTCAGTTATTGGTATCTTATACACAGTGGAAAGATTTCGTCAAAGACTTAGTTTAACAAGAAATTGATGAAAAGATGCCCAATGACATTAAAGATCCATGGAGACCAAGTGCTATTTTCGTTGTAGTGACTTTTACTCTTTATTTAACCGTTTTTACATTTCCTTTGTATTTTGTGTATCTTCTTTTTCAGCATACTTAAATCTAGTATTTTCTGTATTTAATTCAGTGATCATGTGGATGTTCATTATTATGTGGATTATTATATAAATATATAGGGGCACAAGCCAGTGTCTTTTTGTGCCAGTCCCAAGCCCGGATAAGTACAGAGAGTTGTGTCAGGAAGGGCATCTGACCTAAAAACTTTTTCCAAAAACAAATATGCAGGTCAAATTTATGAATCCCACACCGGATCAGTCGAGGCCCAGGTTAACAACGACCACCATCGGTGCTGTTCACCCACAGGGTGCCAGTGGAAATTGGACTACTGTTGGTCAAAGAAGGAAAGGAGGAAAGTGTGTTGGTAATAAGAGAGAGAAGAGGAAAACTAAGAGTCTAGGTCTGACAGTAGGGCCTCTGAATATTGGAACTATGACAGGAAAAGGTAGAGAGTTGGTGGACATGATGCAGAGGAGAAAGGTAGACATACTGTGTCTCCAGGCGACCAGGTGGAAAGGTAGCAAGGCTAGATGTTTAGGAGCAGGGTTCAAGCTGTTCTATCATGGAGTAAATACAAAGACAAATGGAGTAGGAGTTATCTTGAAGGGCGAGCTTGTTAGGAATGTCCTGGAGGTTAAATGAGTGTCAGTTTGAGTAATGAGTCTGAAGCTCGAAATTGAAGGGGTGATGTTCAATGTGGTTAGTGGGTATGCTTCACATGTAGGATGTGAGCTAGATCAGAAGGAGAAATTCTAGTTGGACCTCGATGAAGTGATACAAAACTTCCCTGGAAGTGAGAGAGTTGTGATTGGTGCAGACTTGAATGGACATGTTGGTGCAGGAAACAGAGGTGATGAGGAGGTGATGGGCAGGTTTGGCATCCAGGAGAGGAATGCAGAGGGACAGATGGTGGTTGACTTTGCAAAAAGGATGGAAATAGACGTAGTGAATACTTTTTTCCAGAAGAGGCATAGGCTGACCTATAAGAGTGGAGGTAGGAGCACACAGGTAGACTACATCATGGGTAGACGGTATAATCTGAAGGAGGTCAGTGACTACAAAGTTGTGCTAGGTGAGAGTGTAGCCAGACAACAGAGGATGGTGGTGTGTAGGATGGCTTTGGTGGTGAGGAAGTTGAAAAGGGAAAAGGCAGAACAGAAGATAAAATGGTGGAAACTAAGAAAGGAAGAGTGTTGTAGTATTTTTAGGAAGGAGTTGAGACAGGCACTGGGTGGTCAGGAGGTGCTTCCAGATGACTGGACAACTACAGCTAATGTGA
>JAPTHA010000012.1:2838169-2854779 GCA_029814585.1 Gymnapogon annona | reverse complement strand
CTAGTAAAGTTACTTGTAGTATGTTCACACTGGAACTTCAAAATAAAACTTAAATTGTTTTGAAAAGAAAGATCCGCGTCTGGGTTGTCCTGTCACACACGTTCATAACAAATATCAATATATAAAAAAGAATGAATATTAAAAGTTCCCTATTTATTGTTCAAGGTGTTTAATCTTCCAACTTTTTTTGTCTGATAATATAGGAATATAGGGATCTGAAGCAGTTAATGCTACTTACAGGGTTCCTACAGGTTCCTACAATACTTTTCTGTCTTTTTAAGACCCCGTGGGAACCCTGTGTTTAATACAGCAGTACAGCTCTCTACAAATCACCCACTGCGCATTCAGTGTCCTTTTTGTAAACAGTGTTTAGTGAATCCTTTTCACTCGATTGCAGCTCAGGTCTCCATGACAGCGACTGTTCTGCCTGTAAGCAGACCGTGTGGTTTGCTCATTTTCCGGTTAGTTCAAGCAGCTCTTGGCAGGACGGCATGAACGGTCAGTGTTCTGGAGCCCTTTCGATACTGTGGACATGGTTCTTCAACTCTCGCTCAGCACCTTCTGTTGAAGAAAACTATCTGTGGAAAGAATAAGATGGCTGGGAGGGGAAGTGTTTTGCTGAGGCAGAGGTCAGGCCTGATGTGTGGTGCATTCAAAGCCAGGAGTTCTGTTTGTGTTTATATGATGGAGGAGGACTGGTACTAGTAACAGACCGAGGAGCAATGTGGTTGGAATCACCCTGAATCCTTTTTACAGTTATGACAATAGGAGAAGATGGAAGGTTTTGTATAATTTATCCAAAACTCTTTAAATACAGAGAAGGCTGCAAACACTACATATGTAAACTACCACTGATGTAAACAAACACTTCAAGACCCACAACTATTTCTATAACAACATAGAAATGTTTGTATTCCTATGTGATTTATCAACATTTATCATAACACAATTCTCTGCATCTTTCAATGAAAATCAGATATATTTCTATACTCAATTTTCAAAATCTGGAAATATTTTTTTGGCAAAACTCTTATTAACTGAGCAGAATCCCAGTGCGCCCACATATACAGCTGCTTTAAAAGTAGTCTGTATGAGCATTAGTTGACAAGTTAAGTTGTATTTGTTATTGAGTTCAGTTGTGTGTTTTAACAAATGACTCTTACATCCCAATATTATCTTAAATAGAAACTGATTACCCCTGTTTTTTTCAAATTATGGAATAGATTTTCATAAAACATTCAATCAAACATATCACGACTCATCTCATTTTCTCTGTATAGCTACCATGGTCTGGAAATAGAGTGAGCCAAGTGTGTACATGCACCAGAGGTAATGTACTGTTGAATGAAACATGCTCCAGTGGAAGTATATGATGTAGAGCACAACACACATAAAAGCATTTAGACAAAAAAGATATAAATCCACAGTGGATGTTGTTTTACAGTAGGATAATTTATTGAGGAGAGACTTTATGAGGAGCTTAAAGGGGAAACCACTGTTTGACACATTATTTCCAACCAGTGTTGTATAATGAAGTAATAACATGGGTCTACAGGTCCAAATTAAACCAGAATCAATGTGGGTCCATGTGAGCAGGTGTGAGATCCTGCTGAAGACAAATCCTGTCCTAAAAGCTGGTTGGTTGTAGTTTCTAGATCCAGTCTGGGTCCAAATGTGAAATGTGTGAATTAATGGTAGAATGAGTTTAAGTCCAAAGAAATATTAGTGACAAAGCTACAGATGGACTTCAAACTTCTGAACACTCTCGGAACACTGTCTGTACGGGACAATACATGGACTTTCTATTGTAATATTCTGATAAAGGAAGGGTCCAAACGCAAGAATGGATTGTAAAATAAAAAGGAGATTTATTCCAAAAAGAGAAAAAATGGAGAAAGTCCAAATTACATAAAAGGAGGTTGAGGGAGTAATGGAGGAGGGGACGTGATGTGGGCAGTGGTGAAGGGCTCCAATAGAGGACACTGGAAAAGACCGAAGAAAAACAAACACGTGGCAAAAACTCCAACAGTTCCAAAAACCATACAAAACAGTTGACAGTTAACTCCAGACTGTGAGGTTGGCCATCGTACCGCACGGTAGACGTTCAACACTTTGGCATTGGATAGAGCCACTGCCAATCCTTAAATAGGTGGTCCTGATGACTTGATCGCAGACAGGTGTGTCTCGTTCTCCTCTGCACCTGTCAAGAATAAACTCCAAAACCACAATTCAAGCCATCACACACACACAAACAGGAAACGGAAGTCCTCCCACAACACCAACATAACACACCTTCACCCACACATCACAAATATTTATACAACTATTGGAGAAATTGACACAAACCAACATATATATGTGGAAGAACACACCATCATAGACCTGGAGAACATCACAGAACCAGCACTCTGGACATTTGGGTTACAATGAATCTGATTAATTTACACTACATTTAACAAATTTAATCTGTGAAGAGACCATTTATAAATAATTGTTAACCAGTGGAATAGTTCATGACTGAACTCAGAATAAAAATACTCACATCAAATACATATTCTCCCAAAATATACCTGTTTACTTTCACTTTTACTTCACTACTTTTCCTAATTCAATTGACCATACATCTTAAATGCACAGTAACGTTACAAACAATGAATTAAAGAAAATAAGAGAAAATGTGGTGTTTTCACTGCTGAGATTACCACTGACTGTAATAGAGTCAGGGAGGCGATATATCGTTGGGCCTAATCGTGTAATGAACTGGAAAATATGATAGTCCACATTATAATTTTTTAATTCTTTCTCCATATATTTTTTATCCTTTTACTTTTAGAGTTTTTGTGGTGGTGGTTTGCGGTGGATTTGGAATAAAGGTTCTTTAACTGACGATGTCATTTCAAAACTTCTAGTGACTTTTAGGAGAAACAATAGATACATACTATATTTCCTTGCACATTAGTTGACTCCACATCAAGTTCGTCTTCAGCTCAGAAGAAAATGTGTTCATGTACAGCACAATAGCAGTTGGATTTGATTAAATACACTGAGAAAGTAAAAATCACTCTCTCTGTCAATTGGGTGGCTTCAGCAGAAAGTCCAAGTCTCACAAGCGCTGTAAAGCCCACCCGTCTACAGCAGGGCCCGGATCATCCAGAGGGCGCCCACTGATCGCTCTGTCCAGGATAAATAGGGGACCCCGGACCCTCCACCTTGCTACAGCCGTTAATGTCAGCCTCCGTGAAACGCAGCAAGACTGCATCAGCCCCAGACAAGTTTTACAAGCCCTGCGTCCTGCCCTCGCCCCAACCCCCACACCCTCCCCCCTCCCAAAGGCCTTGTTCTCCCTCCTAGACCACTCCCACGGGCCCCGTTACCACTCGCTGGTTGAGCTTTAACATAAGAATAATTTTCTCAAGCTGTTCTGCATATCCTCTCACGAGTCGGAGTCCAAATAACTCATGTTTTTGAGTTTGCAAACTCGAAATATAAACAACAAAGATGGAACAAACTTGGTAGATGTGTGACCGCATCATCAATTTGAGTATTTTTCTAAGATTTATGACTCTTTAAACATCTGAACCGCAGGGAAGCTTTACATGTATGGCATGTTTGAAGTATGCTTCCTCTTTACATGCTATGGCTGAATGTAGATGATTTCACACTTGGATTAAATGTAGACAACAGTAGGCAGTAGCTGGACCTAAAACGCAGTGGTCTGATAAATGTAAAATAAAAACCAGGTATGAAAGATTAGGACCAAGAAATATGATTAAAAACAAGCATATGAAACTATCGAACATGAACTAAAAAGAAATACAATAACACAATTGGCAGTTAAATCAGCGGTGGTGCAGTATGCAGGCCAGTTACGGGGTAAACTCTAACCGTATGTTGCCACTAGGATACACCAAAGCACATGCACCACAATTTTAAAAATTGTATTTAATTTAAAATAACAATCAACAGAATGTGTTTTTGGATATGTATGTTGTATATGTGATATCACAATGTCTATTCTTCAAACATGGACATCTTTATTTGACTCAATAGTTTAAGTCAGACATGTCCCTGACAAGGGTCTTTTCCGCTGATAGTATAATTCAATTCAATTCACTTTTATTTGCAGAGGCCTATATCACAACAAGGATGTCTCAAAGGGCTTCACAGAGTTTGTTGCATGTGAATAAACAACAGTCAATACACAGTGACTAAGAACAATGGATGAATGTCCTAGGCATCCCCCATCCTTAGACCCTCCTTCTTGGCAAGGAAAAACTCCAAAAACCCAGTGGGAAAAGAGAAACTTCAGGGAGAACCACAGTGAAGGAGAGATCCACTCCCACAGACGGACAGGCTATAGATGCATTAAGACTAGTGGATGTCCCTTTGCAGTTCCAGTCTAATGATGCAATATAAACAATGCTTTTAGACCAGAGATTGTGGTAGGACAGGTAGATGACAGAATTAAATATACTAGACCAGGGGTGGAGGTAGGGTTAAAATACAATAATTGTGCCACCTACAATCAGATCCATCCATCTGCCTAATACTATTCATGAAAATAAACCATTAAGAGCAAGTTCATTATATCAAATCAGTTAATTTAGTTATCTCATTGTACTTTGTATATAGAGCTGGAATAAAGCACACTCTCAAGCTAATTTTCTGAACCCAACAGAGTCCTCCAGGAGTCAAGGCTTCCATCAGTGGTTGAAGGGTTAGGAATCCTTCACTGGATTCACTTTCAGTCAGTGGTAAAACTACTGGCTGAGCTTGTCTCTGTGGTTTCAACCATCAACTGTTCACCCCGCGAGGTTTAACAAAATGACTGAGATGATTTTGGACTGTGACGCCACTCAGTGCGGTGTGTATATTTGCACCCAAGGTTGAAAAACTGCCATTGTTCATTTCTCTGTATAACGGACTGACGTTCATGTTCCCTGTGATGATAGAGTGACTCCATTCTGTACTGAAGTGAAACAGAGCATTAAAACACCAGTCCAATCACTCAACTGTAACCTGGAACAGTAACAGCCAAATATGTTTCATGTGTGTTCCCATCCAGGTTCAAGAACAAAGTTGAGACATGTTTTGACACCGGTTTGAGACCCTGAGGATCAGTTCCATGGAATGCAGTGACCACTCCTCACTGCCCTCCCTTCTCTTTTATTGGACGTTCAGATAACACATTGAATGAAAGGAATTCATCTACCCCTCCCCACAGCAGCCATTCCATCTTTTGTCTCATTCCATTCCTTCCCTCCATTCTTTATTTCCCCATTTACTCATCCTGTCCTCCCATCGTCATCCTAAATGCATCCCCCCGGAGCAGCCGGACTGAGCAAAAGCTGTAAATCTCAGCTCTGTATCTGTCCATCACATCTCATAAAAGTCTTATTTGACTCAGTGAAAACTCAAGCATCTATCCCACTAAAGGGCGTGTGTGTCTGTGTGTGTGTGTTAGGGGTCACTGTAAATAATTTGTTGCAGCGTACTGTATAAATCACCACCATCTTGCTTCAATCACTCCTGGAAATGGGTGATTTGATGCACAGCGTGATTGTTGCAAGGTGGATTCAGGGATGGATGCACGCATGCAAACAGAGAAGAAAACTGCAGATGCATAAAGCAGTTGAACTTGGAAGAACCACCAGATTGACTCCACCTGTTGGTCTGTTTTCCAGTTTTCACTACAGATGGACAGATTTCCATAACGTTATTCATAAAATACAGAGAATATATATTTCATTCCTAAACTCTTGTTTTGAAACCTGAATAATTATGCACATTTATACAAGAGACACTTCCTAAATTACACAATAATTCTGAAGTATTGAACTTTTTTCCAACATAATGTGAGTATTTCCTCTTTAGATTGTATCAGTATTCATGTTACCATAAAATGTCGAGCCAATTCTGTACATTTCTGACTGGAGCAAACACAGAGTCAATATATGTACCTTTTTCAAAAGAGTATGAAAAGAGAGGGGATGAGAGGAGGGGAGGGGAGGAGAGAAGAAGGGAGTGGAGTGGAGGGGAGGGTTCTCTGGGTTCTTTGCTGGATTCTCAGCTCTTGCTTCTCTGGAGATAACCCTCATCATGCTGTTGTCCTCCTGTTTCATAATATGCTGATGTTTTGATTCCAGAACTTATCTCCCCTAGTCTCACATCGACATCACCTTGACCCGAATGTGACGTCATTACAGACCAAGCCAGTAGATGGCAGTGCAGAGCTTCTCCTGGTACCAACAATGTGAGAGCCACGTTGGACCTTCTGTATCACCGTTCCTCATTGACTCATTTACATTGACAGACTAAAACGTGGTTAAATTATGAAAGAGCAGAAAAATTACATCTGCAGTTTGTTATGTCAAAACAGAAACACTTGTCGCTGGATACAGGTTTAAAAGCAAGTTTAAATGACATTTCGTTGCCAAACCCACTGTGCAATGACAATAAAGTAAGTCTAAGTCTTAGTTAAAACAGGTACATTGGAATTCTTATGCGTATTCCTGAGCCAGTTCTGAAAATATAACAACTGACAATCAGACCAAAAAAAAAAAGTGCCCACGACTACATTGTGTAGAAACTATTGGTTTTATGTCCACAGTGGTATCTGTCAATATGTATGAGTGTGTGATGAGGTTGTAGTCCAGTGTGCATGTTGGTCATTAAGGATAAATGCACAGGTTATTACTGCAGCAGACAGACCATCAGATCGGTCCTTCTATATCTGCATGAACGTACGGGGGGATGGCAGTGACTGCATACCCCACCCTGAGTGATGGCCATTATATTAGGCTTGTGTACTCACACTGAAGTGGAATGGAATTGAAAGAGCAATACATCATCGCTCACAACAGAAAGCATTGACAACACATCCTGTACTTACAGTTTCCACAGAAAACGGCTGAGCCCTGTGACTTTTTTTCTGGTGTATAAGTGTGTGTTTCTAAATGTGTGTATGTTAAATCAGCGGGTGGTGTCACAGCATTTGACGCCGCATTTCATCATCTAGTTGTAGTTGTGCAGGTGCTTCTTCCTCTCCGTTCACTGCCCCAGAGGGATGTCAAAACATGTTTTGTTAGTTTCGTGACCCTTTCATGCATGAATTCTGATAACCCAATTCAGGATTTCTTTGTCAACTGTGACATTAAGACTCATTCCTATAAGAGAAAACAACTATAAAATAGCCGTCCACCATAGTGACCACTATGCATGAAATGGTTAACACATATATACAGTACATGGGATGTGTTGAGTTCAGGTGTTTGTTTTCTAACTCAGGTCTGGGATACAAAATAACAATAACAAATGTCATAATATACTTATACGTATATTTGTTGTTGAGCTGATTCACATTTACATATGAAAATGTAATTTGATTTTCTCCACACTAAAATAAAGACAACATTTAGGATTATTATTTGTAGGTTGTTATGTTGTTATTTCATAGGACCAGTCTGCTTGAGGTCAACCTGGCTGACGTGGCCTGTGAGCTAAACCCCACCTCCCGGTTTAGAGTGTGTGCTAAATGGTGTGTGCGTGTGTACCATTGGCTGCTCCATCTACCATGACCTCACTGTAATAACAACACCCTTATTCTCGCTAACTAAGATTCCATCCTCCCTTTGATGACGGTTGAAGCTCCTCCAGCTCCACCGTGTGTGTGATACTCGCCTGCCAAACACAAATGCCCCAGGATGCACAGCCGAGTCGGACCGGTGGAAGCTAACATTTCAGACAGAAAATGTGTCATCCCTTTCTCACTGCATTGGATTTAATATCCTCCTCCAGGTGCCCGGGCTGTGTTTGTGTGTGACTCTCATACGCATGCTTCCTGACTGATTACACTCCCACTGCAATTTCATTAATCACGGACGTTCTTTTTTCCAGTCTAAAGAGAAAAGATGAGACACATGATCTGTGTTTCCACCAGGACATATGTTTGATTTACGTCGGTGTCTTTCCTCTCCAAACCACTAAACTCTATAGAAAACATGATCTCCTTGGAGCACCATTCAAAAGGCTCCATTGGCTCCATTCAGAGGGCTTGTCTGTGTTGTCTTTAGATATGGCTTAGATCGTATGGGCTGTGCATGTGGTTTTCCTGTAGGGGTAAAAATACAGGATGGAGTAGAAGAGGAATGTTGAATAGACATTAAGAGAAATTCAGTTGATATTATATGAAGGATATCAGTGTCACACAGACCTCTCTCATATGATGATGAATGAAAGAAGGATTCTCTGGCCTACATTTATTTCAAGTGTCGGTTTGAAGAACACTAGTGTGTATATTCATGCTGATATACTGCAGGTTGTACACTTTTATTACCTATATTTGATATTACAAGAGTGTGTTCATTAATCAAAAGTAGCAATACACAGTGACAGGACCAGAGACAGCAGGTAAAATACAAAAGAAAAAACATACACCAAGAGCTGAAAAAACACATAACAGGGTTTTGTGACAAAAAGGAAAAAAACAAAACACATAAATAATTGAACCGCATGAGTCGCAGGGAGACATACAGTATGTTGACCTCACATCTCTTAAGTGCTACATAAGTATAAAGACCATAACCAATGTGGTGTGCAGGAAAATTTTCCATGTAGTTTAAAAATGGTTGCCATGTATTTTTTTTTTATCTCTATCTAGAAATTTGGTGTTTCAGTGAACATTTAGATAAATATAGAATTGGAATTAAAATAGAAAATTCTTTAGATTAACGCACCTGGGCTTGTCTAGAATACTCGTCTAGACTTGAATACTTGTCTAGAATACTAGAATACTTGTCTAGAATAAACTAATTGTGTTTTCCTGCATGTGTACAGATAAATCTGATTGATTTTGTTCTTTTACGTCTGTGCTTGGGTAAACATCATAAAAGTCATAGAGAAATTAAGTTGCATCGTCAAACGTGAGCAGTACAAAGGCAGGAAGTTTGATTTTACCATCATACCTGGAATGGACATTCACGATTATCACATTAAGTCTGATTATTACATTTAACCGATTACTCAGACTTCTGTGGTCAGACTCATTGTAGCATGTGTGACAGCAGATGAAGTTCATCATCATCGCAGTAGGGCGTATCAGTTCAGCGGTGGTTATAAAAGGTAAATGTCAATTTAAAAAGAAATTTAAAGAATGTACATTGGTGAACTATGAAATCAATGAAATTCACTAAAGTGAACATGTTTTCTTTTGGTTTGCTGTACATTAATTGTATTCATTTGTTTAAGGAAAATGTTTGATGTGAGCCTCAAATGGGAAAGGTGGTGAGATTAAATAAGTTCTGCTTCTTCTCACTCCTTTTCAGACATGTGTACTGATGTGTACTGGTCGCCTCATGTGTGGTGTATTTTTGTTTAACGCAATAACTGCTCTTGTAAAGGCATTATGAGTTTCAATACTTGATTTATAGTTTGTGTGTCTGAAACAAATAAATTCATTCATTCATTCATGCAATGTAGAATGAAGACATATTATGAGGAAATGCAACAGGATGGAGCAACAACACTGCACCAAACCTGTATGGTAACGCACTGAACAGTGGCTCTTTGTTAAAAAGAATGAAACGCTCTCCCTGCGCGATCACCGCAGGACGCAGGCCTCTTAAAACATACACTCAAACACACAATCCAAGGGAAATTGTACATCAGAGTTGCCGCCCTCCTATGAATGTTTAATAAGCGCAGAGAGGGGCCAGTCAAAACTCACCCAAACACACAAACTTAATGAGGGGTGTCTCACACATAGAACTTCGGATGACGCCAGGGATGGTGGCAGAGTGGAGGGTGTGTGGGAGAACGAGGGAGAACGAATTTAAAGACTGACTGCACTAAGGAGTTCTATTAGTGACAGACTCAGACATCCGAAGTGTGTGAAAGAGAGGTATCGCAGGTCATTCCTTCCTGCAGCTGTCAGGTGTCACAACAGAAACTGACAAAAACTGACATAAAAAGTGACAAAAATAATCTGTGAGTTATTCTTAATCTTGTTGCACAACTGTAAATAGCATTTCAATTTATATGTCATTTTTTCTATTTCTATATTTTTCTATTTTTGCTCTGCTGTGCTGTAAAATCTATTCTTACTGCTGTATATTTGAAATTTCCCTGAGTGGCACGAAATAAAGGAATATCTAATCTAAAGTTGTGAATCACAAACTCTTAACCCAGCAGCTCCACTCAGCGGTTCTCCAAACACAGTGTGATTTATACTGTACAATATCTGCCAATAACAGTATGTTCACCCCAACTGCACGCACAATGGACTCAACCAGTATCAGTCGTACATCATCAACCAACCAAGATTAAGGATAAAAACCCAACCTGGACTTTGAAGAATGTTAATGATTATCTCCACTAATATCACCATGTAACAGGAAATAGGTTAAAGAACACTCATTTGGGCAATAAAATACTAGATATCAGGATTCAGATGGGGACTAAGACGAAATAAAGACAATGAGTCTAAATATGGAGGAGAAGAGTTGGTTGTTTTCAATTGTTTGTTTGGTTTCAGCCTTTTAACACCCTCCCTGTTCCTCCTGATTATAGTTTATAGTATAAAGTATATATATAGTATAGTATAGGTTACAGTCTGTTTATATGCTGTTTCTGTGGTAGTATGATTTTTTTCAAATACTCAATTAGAACAATAAATACACAATTAGAACATTCATTGGAATCCAAACACTGCATCACACTTTTTTACTTGTACTGTAAGCAAAAATTTGCACTGCAGTTAGATGTGAAAGGTAAATGTAGGTTAGATGCATTTAGACAGAATGGAAAGAGGTAAAGTATTTAACTTTTAATAAACTTGTTTGTCAAAGTGTATTATTTAAAAATGAATATAAACCAAGAAAGAAAGACTGAAAATGAAACTTCAAAATGTGTACAGGGTCAGTTTTTCTATCTGCGCTGGCACTCTAAGTTTCTGTTATTGACTAATATTGTTACTGAACTGATTGAATCTTGTTTTTCTGACACACAGCTCTACTGAATTATGGTAGAGACATTATATTAAGGCCATCAAACTCTTATAATTACTACTATTATAATGAAGTAACAGCACTTATTACAACACTAGCTTCACTTTGCTACATTTTAGCATGTATGCAACCTGTCAGTTACCCTGCTAATTAGCTCAGACAGGACTAAAGAGTGTCTTTACACAAACACAAACATTTGCACGTGTTAACCTTTATGACATCATTGAAATGGCAAGGCGGTGTCAACATGATGTACTCAGTTTATTCATTGAATTAGCATTAGCTTGGTGAGTTTAGCTGTTTGGTCTTCACGACCTCTACCATATAATGCAAAAATAGATATAAACTCACAAAAACACCAAACCCGACACTTCATATTAGTGTGTATTGTCACCTAAACATTATCCACTCCCTAAATATAGTTTGTCACATCATCTTAAAGTCTAGACATTTAGTGTCCCAGTTGGAAACTGTACAAATGAGATGTACTTGAGTGTCTGTCTTTGCTTCTGGACATCAAATCTGGTATCAGATGTGTAGTACCCAGCAGTTAGAACAGCTCATACTGCTCATTTGTTCTTTCATGCACCTCAAGGTTAACTGAAACATAATAAATCCAAAATATGTTACAGTTCTGACTTTATTGCAGTTATTATTCCGCCTCTGCTGCTTCATTTCCATCATCTTCCAAACAGTAGCAGTGATTCAGACGTTGTGGTTAGCGCGTCCCGGTGTGTTGCGGTACACATCAGACAGTGATTTCATCTGCGCTGAAACCTTCACCTCCAGTCTGTCTCCTTCCCCCCTCCAGCTTGAGATGTGTCTGCAGCTCTCAGGATGTGTTTGTTGTTTTTTGTGCTTGCACAGCTAATTAAGGTTAATGTGATAGACGTGACTTAAGCACATGAAAGCGTCTGAGGTTCCCTGGCAGAATACTTCAGTGGAGAGGTACTCCGGCACTGATGAGTGTGTATGTTTGTGTGTATGTGCTGGTTTGTACAAGACCTGAAGCAAGGCCCAGGGTTGGAGAATGTCAGTGGTGACTGGAGCGAGGCCTCCCTTTGAAAACTCACTCACTACTTGTGGAATGCATGTCAGACTCTGCTGGCTTGATTTAATACACTATATTTTATCTTGATATTTTATTTAATACTTTTTATATTCACAATTTAGATTTTGAAGTATGCATCATATCATGTAGAAGATTCAAATTAGATATTCATAAATATGTTTATTAGTGTATAATCATTAATAATTCCCAAAGCACCTTCAAGGGCCCTTCAGTGCATCTCATATGTGCCAATACCAAATGTTAATGATACCGTGAAAATGCAGAGTCTGAATTTCCCTTCAGACACAAGTACTGTATATGAATTAACTGCTAGCCTTTAATTAAGAATGACTGGTATAGCTACCTCAGAATGAGCACACCATTGTTGTCTATACAGTTTCTCCAAACAGTTTTTTCCCCCACTGAACTAAAACCAATATTTTAGCTTTCCTCAACTTTTCATTAGACAGTATTACAGTTACAGTGCGTTCATAAACTACAAGATGACATTCCCAACCCACAATAGCAAGGTCAGAGACATGATGAGTCCTTTTGGCTTTTTCCCTTCCGGGGTCGCCACAGCAAATTCAATTTGCATATTTGATTTGGCAGGGGTTTTTACATTGGATGCCCTTCCTGACACAAAAAACCACACACAAGACACAAGGCACACTAACAGAGATAAAAACAACACAAGACAAAACAAAACATAAAAAGTGAACTGTATGAGTCACATATGTTGACCTCACACCTCCTAAGCCCTACAAGACCTGCTGGGGTATTAAGAACTGAAACAGTGTGGTTCGCTGGTACGTTTTCCATGTAGTTTAAAAATAGTTTTGTAGAACATCCTACTTTTTTGCATTCATCTGTCCTCCTGCAGTTTTGAGCTACACAAACTACAGCTGGCTTTGAACTCCTTCCGTTTCCCCTCCACTGTGATCATCAGCTAACCAACAGTGGCCCTTTCATTTCCATGGTCACCATTTTGTCCAAGGTCCCAGCATGATCTCATCTTAAAGATAATCATAAAGCACATTTGCAGACCCACCACACTTGCAGGGCGGTGGTGGTCTGCTGCATGATGAGCTGCAGCACCCTGTGGGAAAAGGAATCCGACAGTGTGTGGAGGAGATTCAGAACTAATCCAAGTTCTCACCTATTAAAAGGAAACAGATCACCACCTCAAAGAGAGGGCAAAATCCCCACTAATAGCAGTAAAGGCCTGTGGCAGATCCACACACAGAAGAACGACAGACAGTGATGAATTGGACTGGGAAAATCCCTGCAGAATAGATCCTTCAAAGGCAAAAACCTGCAAAGCTCTTCAAGACAGACCCTCACAACATTCAGAAAGAGCTTGCTTTCCCCTGCGAAGAGAATAAGGCCAAATGAAAGCACTGGAAAGTCATTCAGACACTTTATTAAGATCTCAAGTCATAAAGCCACTGGAAAGCCAACGGATCCACGGCCATTTGGGCGCCGTGTCCTATGGACACCAATCAAAAACCCTCATGCATAGTGTCCATCTGGGATAGTGCTTTAGAATATAGTCGGGTTGAGAAAACGCTTGCAGAGGTGAGTTGCATCCAGTGTTCTATGTGAGCCAGCGCTGTTTTTGGTCCTGCAGTTTACAGCAGTTGAGACCTACATATTATGAAAGGGAACATTGGAACTGTTAAATGTAAGTCAGAATGGTATTTGCCAGTAAGGATTGTTCAGGTGAGGAGGTGTCCACTCAGTCCACAGCTCTGAGGTCCAAAGTGAAGCTGGTGTTTGTTGTGTTTGGACTCCGTGACAAGTGTTGTGTTGGTCTATTAATAACATGGCAGAGCTCAAAGAAGGCTTTAGTGTTCGCTGTGTTGAGCTGTGATTGACAGGTGAATTTACCTTTTAATCTGACACTTGTGTATGGACTCTTCACTTGTAGCTGTAGGAAATAACTTTCCGCTAAAATCAAAGCAGAAAACATCCAATATACACACGAGAAATACCATAAGAAAAATGGCAAAAATAATTCTAATAAGTATCTTATTACGTTATGTCATATGCAAAAATAGACGTGATAACAGTAATAGCAGTTATAACAATACCGAGATATAAAAGAATATAAGTAATAATGATAATATTATAAGGTGAGAGTCACTGCGGTCTGTTGATGTTGATGCTGTAAACATCTTTAACACATCTTTAAAGATGTGTTAAATAATATATAAATGTATATATATTATATATATATATATACATATATATATATAATATATAAATGTATATATCCACAGTAAATGTAGGTGTTATTTCCCAGAAGCCTTAGAGCAGTTTGAACAGACTGACACTTGATTTTATGTTCTCTGTAAATGAAAACGCTTCTGTAATTACAGTAATTAGACTCCTTCCAATTCCACTTTCTCTCCTTGAAGATGGCAAACACTTTTATGGCTTCCATTATGCCCCTTCAGGAGGCGTAGTGTATATCTGCTGGGGTTTTTCTTGAGAGTCTGTTGCTCACGCAGGCCGACCAGTGTCTCATGCTGGCTTTAAAGCCGTGCACTCTCAGACAGACACACAAAACTTTTACAGCTTTTTAACTCGGCATTCCCAAAGCAGCGGTGATATTTTTACAAGCTGCACACAGAGGGAAAAATGTTCTCTTCAGATCATTGACTCACATTGAGCAACAATGATAAATAGCAATGGAAATAAATGCAGTCTGATCTAGACTGAAGGATTCTGAAAGCTACAGATGTGGTACTTTTTAATGGGTGTTTCATTTGGCTGGATTTTCCTGATGCTCCGCTTGCCTATGTCTCCTCCTTAACAAAGTGCATGACAGGAGCAGGATGATGGTCCATGTAAGCATGCCTCAGTAGCATCTTTTAACACTTCCTCCTGCTCTCTTGAGTTACAGCTGTCCCATAAAGCCATTCTCTTCCTATCTGTGCATAATGTGCCTTTCTTACTGCCGTGGTTTGTGTGTGTGTCTGGGGATTGTAAAGATTTACTTTTACCAGATGCTCGATGCCTTGTTAACTTCAGCCCATTTGTCCCATTGTGGCTCAGCTCCTTTAATGAGATCTGCATGGCTGAACATGAAGTCAACAATTCAGTAAGACACCAACAGTTCTGCGAGGGGATGCCTATTCAGTGGAGATATTTCTATATAAACACCATCTGAGTTATGCATGGCATTTGGTATCTGGTCCAAATAGAAGCATCTTTTTATGGAGCAACCTGGGCCTGGGTAGCAGAAATATTTGTGCGGAAGCATGTTTAAACTCTTAATAGGGTGAATTACTACTAATGCATTGGAGCAAATGTTTCATAATCTTTAACCTTTAGTCACAGTTAACAAGACACAGGGGAAAGAAAAAGATACAAATACAAGACAAATCAAGCAAACAAAGCAACAATGGCAATATCATAGAAGACATCAAGAAAAAGAGCACAATATATGGAAATAATACAAATTTGTCAGGATGACTGTTGTGGCATTGGCAGAGGCAGCTACAATAACAGAAAAAAAAATCTTAAATAATTAAATATTTCTATGAATTTATATCAATTCAAAACCATTTGAGTTTATTACAGTTCATTAACTTTGATTAATATGGCTTTGAGGGGTGGTGCCGAACAGAATAGCTTCGCAGCAGCTTAGCAGATTAATAAACAGTCTGATCCTTTTTGACCAGGTTGCAATTTCCCAGAGCTGATAAGTGAAGTCTAAAAAAACTGAATTGCTTTAAACTGCCACTTTAAGAGTCAATCCTTGTATCCTTATTCATGTAAAAATGACCAAGTTTATGAAAGAAATAAACATATTTACAAGCTTATATAAAATAACAAGCAAACAAATAAGTATGACAATCAATGAATGATTATCATATAATTAATATGTAATTAATATATCTGTCCAGGTGTATCGTAGCTGCAGCTAAGGCTTCAGTATTACTTTCAAATAGCATGCTAATTAGCCAAGCTAGCAGTGAAGTCAGCGTGTTTATACATTTCAGACGATACAAGTGAACATTACTGTCATCAAGCCCTTCATTTACTACAGTATTGTGTGAGTGAAATGACTTGGTACCTTTTTCAACCTGATACCATAAGATGGTGTGACAAGGGTTTTCTGTCAGAAACTCACTTTGACAAGGGACCCAGACAAAACCAAGATTTATAAAAACTAAAGTATTTATTTTTAAGTTCCCACAGAACATACAGTCTCAAACCAATTTCAATACTAATTCTCTATAACAAAAAGCGACGCCACAAAACGTGTGAATACTGATTAACAAAAAATTTCTACAACAGGTAAATCATTGTCATGTTCTGTCTGTGTCAGTTACTGTATTTTCTGTTTGTGTACTTCAGTGTGACATCTCGTCTCTGTCTCCCCCTAGTGTGTGTGTATATGTATGCCAGTTTAACCTTTGGGTCACTTACCTGTTGTTTCTAATCTGGTCGTTATGTCAGTGTGGGTCCCCTGTTTCTCCCCCTATATAACCCTGGTCCTTGTCACTCCCCGGTGCCAGATTGTAGACTGCTATCCTCTGTGTTGC
>JAPTHA010000012.1:2809529-2819793 GCA_029814585.1 Gymnapogon annona | reverse complement strand
TGTTTCCAGGCCTATTTAGAATGAAGTTATGAGTAATGATAATGGTACTTATAGAATTGTTTTTAATTAATAAAAAATGTAATGGTCATTATTTAATGGAATAATAATTCTTATTAATTTTATTATTATTATTGCTATATTTGATCACAATTCAATCAACCCATAAAGACACAGTGGTATATTTCTGGCATTTATTTTAGATCAGCAGATGGTTTGGATTTGAGGGTTAAAAACATACTCACATATTGTGTCATCCATGTTCTTTTGTCATGGTGTGTTTCTTATTCCGTCTGAAATCTTAGTTTAGAGCATAGATAATATATAAGGGATCTTCACATGACCAGGTTTGGATGTTGAGGTACAGCAGTGAACATAATGAATTCTCACCCTTTTACACAGTCTCAAAACCTTCCACCTAAACCTAAAATTATGAGAGAATAATACACAACTGAACCACACACCAACACAATCCTCAACCTGAATCCCTAACTCTAACACTTAGTAGATGCAGTAAAATTAAAGCAGGAGTCCACAGTTCACTTCAGGTTCGTAGCCAGAGCCTGGCTTCAGCTCCTGGAGGCATATTACGTTGACTCCAACTCAGTCTCTTGATCGCTGTTTGCTGATTTTATAGCTTTATTATATGTACCCTTACTGTAAAAACATATTAAACATTTACTTAGTGGGTTTCCCCATCACTCCGCTGTGTTTTTTTTTCCCGGAGCGATGGGGTTTTTGTTATCTGTACACTATTCTGCCTCCCTCTCGCTTTCACTCATCAGTTCTCACAGACAGGAAGCAATTTACTAACCCCTCTCATCACTACTCCAGTTGTTCCCGTCTCCAGCACTTTGGAAAGCCATTTTGATAAATACCACGACAATTCCTTTACAGCGAGCCCGCCATAGCATATTAGCCTCAATATGATGGAGTGTGTGAATATGGAGCTCAAATCGAGGGCCCCCTGACTGAGTGTAGCGCAGTATCCTCTTAAATCCCCTCAAAAACCGAGCGTTCCCTCATGGATTCATAAAAAGAGCCCATTTATAGAGGTGAAAAAAAAAACCCTGTTTCAACAGACTTAAAGTGCAGCGGCCAAGGAAAACAATATGCCTGGCCAGAAAAACTCAAGTCTGTAATACACCAACTTAATTCCATTCTTTCGCATGAAAAGAGAATAAAAAGTTCAAGGCCGGCTGGAAAACTTGCTGCGTTCAAATTGTGTGCGATTGACAGAGGCACTGACGTACAAAGTACCATGTGGCACGAAAAACAGCTTGAGGCTAAATCACGCCGCAGGCTGCCTCGGTACGTCACAGCGATATGACAAGTGATTTATAGACAGCTGAGACCCGACGCTGAAAACAGGACGGAGAGGGGAAATGGAGAGAAATGAGGAGACAGGGAAGGGAGGGGGGAGTAAAAGTATACAAAGACAGTAATAAAGTGAGGGGGAGCGGAGGAGATGGAGAGCGGTCGGTGCCAGTCGTCAGTCCATTTGCTCCATTAATGTGGAGAGTAACTGCCTCACTGACTGAGAGATGATGGGAAAATGGGCCCTTCCTGTTGGGCAGCACTGGAAGTGATGGATCAGAGCGAGGACGGAGCGCAGCACTGAAAGGACGATTCTTCATTTCTCAACTCATCATAGACATAAACAGCAGGGGGGGCTGACAGTCGTGTGTGTGTGTGTGTGTGTGTGTGTGTGTGTGTGTGTGTGGGTGTGGGTGGGTGGGGGTCACTGCTCAAAAATACGAGTGTAAGGAAAAGTCAAGTGCATGAACTTTACTGTCGGAGCCTGATTTTCCCTGCATTGCTTTTGATAAATCAGTGCTAATGGCATTACTTTTGTATTCTTACTTATTTTTGCCACTGAAAATTCATCGGTTACAGTTATTATCGTTGCTGTTTATCCATGTGAGCAGTTGCAGTGGTTCAGATTCAGTGGCGAAGGAGAAGAGAAGAAAACAAAAAAAGTTACTAAATGATATCATGGCCTCATTTGCAGAATTGTAAATGTTCGTGTAAATATAATGAAGCATGTGGGACAGAGGAATAACATTGTGCTTTTTGGTCTTCGTCAGATTGCATTCAAGAGAAGTCACATTGATACACGCTTAACATCAGGAAACCACTTCTGCAGTAATTTCTATACAAAACATATTACGGATCCGATATTTCTTCACACATAAAAAGTGCTAAATCTTACATACTTTAATTTGATTCATCAGAAAACAAATGACCAAAGTACTGGGTAGTCCATGTTTTCAATATACATGGCGTGTGTTCTTCTACATATTTGTTGTTCTGTGCATTTCTTCAATAGTTGTATGAATGTGCCACTGTTAGAACCTGTAAAGTCCATGTGCTGTCATGTACAGACAGTGTTTGAAGTACGTCTGAAGCTCTGACACTAATGTTCCTTTGGACTTAAACCAATTCTACCATTAATTCAAGCAGTTCCCATTTGGACCCAGACTGGATCTGGAAACTCCAACCAAATAACACTTTTGCCTTTATTTTTCTTTATTACCAACTCAAAGTTTGACTACTTTTCTTCTGGAAGAGTTTTACTTGTAGATCCATGTATCACTCAATGTGTACAGATTAACCTGCTAGCGTAGTGCTTATGCATAGCATATGATCTGTCGAAACATGGTGTATGGTGACAAACTGTTTTTGCGTAAATCATAATTGACTTCAAGCACAGTTCCTGGGTCAGCTCCTGATATTGATTTAACTCAACCCTTAACCATCTCCATCTCATCTGCGTCTCTACATAATGTGGTCTTTGTAAGGGCTCAGTATAGGTGGTCCTCACAACAAGGCTACTGCGATGTGACTTCAATTATAATAACCTTACAGATGGAGTCCATGCTTAAGAGGGAGGCTGTGTAGATAAATGTGCACATATACTCTTCTGATTGAGGACTGTGCTACAAATGAGCATCATTGAATTAAATACTCCCATTGAACAACACCATGAAATGGAGAGAAATGTTCAAAAATTAGTACGAGCACCCTCTGGATGTGGTACAACTGGAGCGTCTGGTGGTGCAAACCATTGGTACTGGCAAAGTGAAATGTGCAATCATAGCTGGCTTTGAAAACACAGCTGTTCCAGAAGCCTGAGCTGTGAATAATACATGTAATTGGAGATTGTTGTCAATTTTTCAAGGAACTGACAAACACATCATAGATGATTGTTCTCAGACAGGGGCCTCCGAGGACAGATGGCCAGCACTGCTCCTTTAGTGGAGCTGGGGGGAAATTACAGTTGTGAAAAACACCCAAGGAGAGTGATCGCCATTTAGTCATGAACGTTCTCCTCTCGGGAGACGTTGAGGTTCATCTGTTAAAAAGTCACAAATTGACATTTGGTTTGGAGAGAGTTTGTGAGGTTTAGGTCACAGCTGTAAATGCTCCTGGTGACATGATAGGTGAGTGTAAGATCTAAGCAGGAATCCGTCAGACTCCTCTGAAATCATCTGTTGGATGGTATCACAAAGTCATTCTTCAAAAGTGCGCCGTCGGCCTATCTGCAACTCCTCCAGCTATTTGCTCCTGTCTGTCTTTGGTTTTTGGAGTTCACCACCTACAGCTAAACTCTTAAGATCTGGTTTCTCACTTTCCTTTTGTGCAAAGGGATTTCCCCAACTTCTTATTCCAGACCATCATGAATCTGAATTTCCTCCTTAAAGCCCATCCATCTCTTGGCTTACTCAACATCAACCACTTGGATCAGACAGTGAGATACAACAACCACTCAGCTTTGTTAAAGAAAGAAAAAAACAACATGCAAAACTATTTTCCTAATTGAGCCACTTGAGGCAAAGTGTGTCAGAGCTGAAATCCATCACGCTGATTGCTGGCCTTGTCTGCATGGGGGGGGGGCTGCTGTGTGAGGTTTGTTGGGGTTCATGTGGTTTTGGATTCTGCACATGCTCGCTGGATCTCAGGAGGAAAGCCCTCACATAGCAGAGAGCAGCTCATTACCTCAGTTAGTCATCAGCCCCACTGTCTGCTGCCCATGATGAACGAGCGCCTCGTCCTGTGTGGCTGTGACGACCGTGCGGCACCGGGTCAAGCCACATCCATCCAGGGGCTCAGGCACCAGGGAGGCCGAGCGGCCTTTAAAAACACCCTGGAATGGCTGAGAGGAGAGTCTTTTGTGTGAGCCACTGTGAGAAAGGTTAACACTGCTCCTGTGTGGACCACTACTCATCCAACTCAACAACGCTCAGAGGAGCTGACGACCTGCTTGACTGAGTTTAAGAACTAACTGTTCACTCTGACAAGGATGAAATACATCTGATCTAAAGCACTGATGCCAGCGTACTACTCGTGTTATTTATCCTGAAAAAGTACCCACCATCAACTTTATCTACTTTTAAAATTTTTGGGAATCTTTTGCACAAGTCACTAAAACTCATTCTGTAAAAGTCCATGTTTCCACGTAGAACCTCCGCTGCTGTATGTATTTATATACATATATATGTATATAATGCATTTAATGTAGTATATAATATTTTTCAGAAACACAAGAGACTCTGTGCCCAAAAAGCCACTAAATCCATGTCCTTTTTTTGGTGTTATTAGAGACTTTTGGTGACTCTGATGTAAAAACCCCAACACCTTCTTAGTCTTAAATTAATTCCTGAATTTAAATCAGTCCCATTGACATGAACATTTTCCCCTACTGTACCATTGTAGTTCATGTCCATTGTTCATGTGGACTGAGCGTTACAAATGTCCTTATTGTAACTTTTACACACAACTGCAAAAGACATACAATACAATAGTTCATTTGGAGTTCTAAACACATTTAAGGTGTTTCTTTTGTCACTCTTTGTCTCTAAAACAATGCTATTCCTCTGTCCTACATACCTCATTACAATTACATGAACATGAAATTTCTAAATGACATCATAACCTAATGTGCATAATTGATCATCAATTATGCACATTAGGTTATGATGTCATTTAGAAAATTCTTGTGACTTTTAACAATGGATACCTTAATACTGAAGAGATGCAGACACCGATCTAAATCAACTCTCACCACATCACCTCAGATCTCCTATGCTCTCTACACTCCTCTGACAAGTACTTGCTTAGTGCTCCACATCCACTCTACTCATGTTCTCAAAGAACCTCAAATCATTTCTTTTCACCTTCACAAGTCCTTTAACCTCTAGCCCCCACTGCTTTATTCTTTGTTGAGCACTATATCTGGCACCATGAAAGGTGCTATATAAGTCCAAGTTATTATTATTAATTCATTTTCTAAATCTACTTTATTCTCTCTAAGGTTGTGGAGGTCACTGGAGCCTATTGTGGCTCCTTAAGCGTGAAGGCAGCGTACACTCTGGACGAGTCTCCAGTTCATTACAGGACTGACATAGAGACAACACTGTCACATTCACACCTATGGACTATTTTACATCAACCAATTAACCCATCTTTGTGTGTCTTTGGACGTTGGGAGGAGCCAGAGAACCTGGAGAGAACCCTCGCAGATAGGGGGAGAATATCAACACAGTCATATTTCGAGATAAATATGCTTTAAGGAGCATCTGAAGTTGCATTAATTTTCCCAACATCTTGTATCGTTGATGGACAGTCGAGCCCCTTCTCCGTCATATTCAAAACTACTCCCAGTGGGGTTCAGGTCTGAACTATGCGGAGGCCATTCCATGTATGAATAGAATTCCTCATGCTCCTGAACAACTCAATTAAGGTTTGATTCATTCATTCATTCATTCATCTACCAAACCCACTTTTATCCTTTGCAGGGTAGCAGGGGTCACTGGAGTCTATCTGGAGCCCAGCTACTCAAGGGTGAAGGCAAGGGGGGGGGGGACCCTGGACAAGTCGTCAGTTCATCGGAGGGTCATCATTCACACACAAAATTCAAAGATTTCAGTTCAGTTTTACATATATACCATAGCACATGGAGCAACATGGGAGTGGGGATGTCAATCACACGAAGAATCTCAAGAGTCTTCATCCTGGAATACTAATGTCATTTAAATATCAGCATTTACTCTGATCTTTTACAAGCATCTACAAGACCAGTCTGTCAGATAAATGAAAACTGATGCAAAGGATTCGTTTAGACAAACTACTGTCTCTTAAAAAGGTTAACTCACAACTAAAGACATCAGGCGTAATCGGAGGAACTGTTCTGTTTTACTGATGCAATCATCTTATACAACATTTATTTAATCAAACTTTTGAGCTGGAAGAAGCTAGTCCATCTGGTCAGCTCAACGCAACAGGATGGGACACCCCCCCCCCCCCTCCAATGCAGGAGCAATGATGATGATGATGATGATGTCCAACTGGCTGTTTTTTTCTGTGCAGATTAAGCATGTGTGACCAAATACAGCTGGATGTAAATATACCTTGTGTGGCCTGTGTGTGTAGGACACCATTTATACAGTGTATAAATGGTGCAAACTTGCAGAAAAGCTTTGAAAGATGGAGTTCCGCTGAACCATCCGCTACGCGCACACACTCATTAGCAGATGTATAAATCCTGTCCGTCTAAATGACTGTTCTGTCACTGAGTTTCCCAGGTGCTGCAGAAATGACTAAACACACTTTAATTTGTCTCATATGACAGATTTCTTTTCCTTTTTATGATAGCATTTGGCAAATTACATTCATTTGCAGTTATAAATATGTCATGCACTCCCATTTCAGCCGAGGCAACCCTAATGCATGAGACAACCGGATATCTCCCGGACGTGATGTGTGTTTGTGTGTGTGTGTGTGTTCAAGCTAGACTTGTCATTCTGGGTTGAGTGACGTTGATTTGAGCTGAAGTGGTCTGACTGTGGCTCAGTGTGAGGGAGGTATGGCACCACATCCAGACTGAAGTGTCTGTGTGGAAGCCTTGGCAGACGCGGGTTGAAGGGATGTCACGGCCCCCAGACTCTCACACACAAACACAAACATCCATATCCAACAGCAGCAGAGCATGAATGGTCATTCAGCTACAGCCAGCAGTATGAAAACAAGTCAAAGGGAGGAAGAGGACAAAAAAGGGGGAGGATGAAGAATGGGGCCAAAAGAAACATGGTGGGCTTCTCCTGTCCTGATGAGCACCCCAGGCAAATATTCTGTGAATGAGAGCATGTTATTTTGAGGGGGGTATACTTCCATTTCACACTGCAGAAGGAGGAGGAGGAGGTGGAGGAGAGGTGACACGTCCATGATGTCATACAAGATGAAGGTTTTTAAATGAGTCTCAGTGTGCACAAGAGGATGTGAATGTTGGCAACTCTGTTCCTCTGGTTCTTATATTAGTGTAAAACACTGATTGTTCATCTTTTCTGTTTTGGGAATCAACACAAATCAAGATGAAATACACATACTTTGTACATTAGTTACATACTATAGATTATTGTCCTGGGGATCTTTTTCAATATTTATGGTACTTTTATAGTGTCGGTTTTTTTTGCCATGAAAGTTTTGTGTTAGTTGTTATGTGGCATTTGGTTGCAAATTACAGAGAAAGAGAGAGATAAAAAAAAAATTCAGTACAAAACACATTCCCCTACAGCCACCCAAATGCCCTTTCCTGTCTTTAACCCTTAAAGACTTACAGGCTGTTGTAAAATAAGTTATTCATCGTTTTATGGTTATCAGATACGACCCATTTGAGCTACTACTTATATATACACACATACAGTATGCATATACATACATATATACATACATACACACACATATAATTATATATATATATATATATACACACACACTCATCATTTGAAGTCTTCTTCATATTAAAGAGCAAAACAAGTGGTATTGAGTGCAACAAACCCTGCTTATAACTTATTTTGGCGTCCATCTCTATACATGTGCCACTGTAATCATTGTCAATTCAGATTCAGAGATTCAGATTCAGAGCAGCAGCACAGAGTAGAAAAAAAAAAGGTCAGAGAAGATGTACAACAAAATTTAAATTCTTGCCAACATAGACAATATATACATGATTGAAGTCCCGGAGTCGATGACGATAACGAGGACAGTGATGCGTTGTTCCAGAGCTGAAACTTTGTAACTGTCATCGTAGGCTACTGTTAGCATAGTGCTTTAGCTGCTAACCGCTAACCGTTATCCTAGCCGCAACAGATAGCAACAGTTCACTCAGACGGACCACCAGACCTCCCCCCCTTCTCCTCCTCATTCTTCCGTCAGCTTTCCCCAGCAGAAAACCAACCAAAAACGAACAGTCCCATGGAATCTGATCCAGGAGTTGTTCACAGTCGGGCCGCACAGCTTAGCTTAGCACCCACGCCGCAGCTCCATAGCCGTTAGCCGTTAGGGTCCCATCATGGTGGTAGAACGGCGGGTAGAATAACCGTTACACACCCGAACCGAATGGAACCCCGTTTGTACCGTCACCTCCGCATCCTGGTACACAACGCCAGCTCCGCTGCTCCGATGGCGTAGTCACGCGGGTCGCTCTCCAGTGTACATCGCTGTAGCTAGCCCATCCCACCTGGAGACAGACTGGATCACCATCCCACGTTGGTGTTAATGGAGTCTGTGAAGTAACAGACCAGCTACTACCTCTCAAAAAACTTCAAAAACGACACGTCCATGTTGTCCAAGAGTCCAGTTAACACGACCACAAGAGTCGGGCAGAAAAACTTAAAAGTAGGGAAAAAAAAGGAGCTGCTGTACTGGCAAACCTACGAGGGAGCCCAAACAGCCGTTGCCTCTCAGGCGCAGCCATGATGGAACTTACAATTGCTTCAATATAGAGTATGTTCCAAGTTTGAAGCAAATTGAAACAAAATTGATGTTTTAATAGACATTTGAAATTTCGCCCATTATAAGTAAATGGGAAAAAAAGATTTTAAAAGTTCATTAAAGCGTCAACTTTGACATATTTGTCCCAAAATCGAATCACATCTATTCTAGGTCATGGTAAATCTGTAAACTCAATTTGGTATCAAAACAAACAGATTCAGTGGTAAGTTTGAACACTCAAGGCTTTCAACGTGTTAGACTTTCTGCAGAAGAAATCGACTTACATTGACAAAAAGCATTAACAGACAGGAAAATTAAAAAGGACAAACACGCTTGTGCCTGTTCAACTTGTACTGAAAGCTTGTCATTGCTGATGTTAGGTCATTCTATTTCTAAAATAACAGAAACAACAGAGGAAAGGAACTTAAAAACTCCAGAGTAACCCTTCATTTTCAGACAAAACAGAGAAATCAAAGTTGTCTACATAGAAAACTGTACAGGCTATTACCATGGAAATGTGAGACAATCATTAGCTTTGACACCAACTTCAACAAATGACACAAAACTGATCCTAAATCAAACTGCACACAGTCACATGAGCATGAACATATTGAACTTATATTTATGGAAGTCAGTTTCAACACTTTCAGGGCCTCGCCTTGAGTTGTATGTCCAAAGAAAATCCCACCAGAAAGTCCTTTAACAATGTGCAAAAATGTCTATTTTGGTGCATGAACGGAGGAAGGTTACGTCTCCAGATGCAGAGTTCATGACGAGTTGAGGCTTTTCCAGCAGAAAAAGGAAATCATTGTAGAAAATGGGTGAGAAAAAAAATTTTATTTCACGGGTTAAAAACAGAAATTCCCTATAAAGCCCCAGTCTAATTTTAATATTTGTGCTTGAACACCTAAAAGTGGACATATTCTCTATATAATAGCTTTCTTTGTTAAGCAGCAGGCTGACGTGTGTGAGCCTCAACTTGCCACCTTGATCCTTGGCAGCAAAATCATGAGGTGACTTAATGATCACCGAGAATTTATGCTCATTGGACATAACAGTTTTCAATTCAACCAATTAGGAGCTGTGTCCCTCCAAAGCTCTGCTGATATTTTCTCTGCTTCAGAAATGGCAGGAGAGTTGTAAATGCAGAGATCGTATGAAGCTAGCTGTGACTTTCAATTACGTCTGATGCGGCAGCTAATCATGCGTTCCAGTGGTTCTGGCTCCATGGCTGCAGCGGGTAAACCAGAGGAGCCGATGTGTAGTGATGCATTTCCACACAGTGTTAATATATATTTATAGTCCTTACACAAAGCGGTATGTACCATCTTTTCACAAGTACCATGTCAATCATTAATGCTAACATAATGCGCAACAATATTTTAGTCAGTGACATCTATGTATGAACAGAACAAGTACCATTTTGTCTTATTTTGTTTTTTGTCCTCAAATGGATCAACAAACCATTTGTACATGTTTGACAGTAACTCTAGTT